>DWDU01001519.1:0-14472 GCA_018245575.1 Jemadia suekentonmiller
TAATTAGTCGATATAATTAATCGATATTTTGATATGATAAAATTATATAAAGAGCGTTGGATGAATGTAAGAGAGTTTTTCCTACGACAAGCATTTAGAATATGATTTTGCTGTGTGTAAAAATCATCTCGGAGTTTTATTGTGCAGACCCACGGTGGTAATTTATAAATAAAAAATTATAATTTACATTTATTTACGTCTAGCACAGACTTTTACATTATATTACCAGTTCTACGATACTTCATCAGCATCATCATCAACAGCTTATTTCAATCCACTGTTGGACATAGGCCTCCCCCAAAGAACACCGTCGCGCTCTGTCTACAACACTTACTTTACTATTATTCCAAAAACCACAAAACGCTTTGAACTGTATTTAAATATTATGGCTGCATTCCTTTGAGACATTCCAATGCCTAAAACACTCTTTTAGCCGTTCCACATCGCACCTACGATCGTTATGGTCGCGGTGAAAACGTCATAAATGACGACATGACTTACTCTCACGTGGAACTTGCGACAACCATTTCAAGACCGGTCGTAGTGAACTTTGCAAGAATTAGCGGTATTTTAAAACGTCAAAAAAATAAATATGTTGATATATTAATGTCAAATGCCCTGCTGTCGCCGCAACAGAGATTGTGATTTATTTCAATATAATTTATTAATACATACTCCTGATATTAAAGGTACAAAAATTGCATTTTACTTTATTTTCAATAAAAATCAATTTTACCTAGCTCGCTATTTGTTATTATACTTCAACGCTCTAAACTAAACGCTCCATAACCTATTCCACTTAGGTTTACGATTTCAACGCTCGGACCTTAGTAGAACGGCAAAATCCGTGGTCTTGAGCGCGATCGTTGTGAACGCTTAATGGAATGCTCCCAACGGCTTTGGAATGACACTTGTTTATGGAGATAGTTATTGCAATTTTTATTATAGGTACATAAAAATCTTACTTGAGCTAACAAATTAAGCCTCTTTCAATATTATGTTCATAAAAATACAAGTAAAATATTCGTCAAAATATGCATTAATAAATAGTAGTGGGTTTAAAAGGAAATATAAAACGTACCTATAAAAATTACTGTATCATGATCCGTGAACCCATACAATGCGATTGCAATAGCAAATATTGTGCCGATTGCATGATTTTTTGTCTTGACCGGCCGTATATTGCATTTAATTATCATATTAATAGACTTTCATTTCTTTTGAAGACTGCAATAGTGTTATACGTTTAATAAAAATGTCGGAAGTGGAAAACGGTAGTGTAGTGCAAGAAGATATGGAGAAGGAATACGTTGAAGATGGCAGAAATAAGCTATCTATTAAGTGTAAATTCTGCGGATCTAAGATCTTAGACAAGAAAGCAGGGAAATATGTCTCACTAGAGGTTACACTTTCATTTCTCATGCTCTATTTATTTTGCAAGCATTCCCCTGCATCCTTAACTGCGAAATGTTCTTTGTACTGCAATTTAATGGCATTACAGGTCCTCCTTACTTTCAATTATTCGTTAGTGCGTTACATACTATCTACAGTAACATAAAAGTGTCCCATGAAGGATTTGGTGTATACAATAAAAATTTAAACATTGTTACTTTATTGCAATGAATAAGATTTTTAAATTGTGTGCATGTTTGACATAGATAAATTAAGCTGTTAGTTTTGTTATTAACTGACAGTGGAACAATAAAGAGGACAGAAAATAAATGTAACTTAGCATCTAATAGACTTAATAACTACCAGACTATATGGTCACCATTGTTTATAGACATTTTGGAGATTGGAAGTCATTTGGAATATCTCATATGTTACTGTCTGTCGACCAAACAATTTTATTAGAAAGGATAAATAAAATTACCATTGAAACAATTGTTATCATTTTTGGCATTAGTGAAACATATTCATACATCAAATCCTGAATAAATTTTTCATTTATCAATTTGATGTATTCATACTGGAATCAAATTCATCCCTGTACAGTACAGTATAATGCCCAGTAACTATTTATACTAAACGAGTACTTTTTTGGACTCAATCTCTCATTTTTTCTTAAAACAACTTGCAATAGTCCTATATCTTTAAATATGATAATTTTTCATTTACAGAAAGAGTTGCCACTCATGCATCAGAATGCGAAAAAGACCAGCGATTTTGAAAAGGAGACCCTCAAAGACTTCTACCATGTGGATAATATGTATACTTTTGAAAATATAGGCTTTACACATTCAGTAGCAAATCATAAATACCTCTGCTGTGCAGACTGTGAAGCCGGTCCTGTTGGATACTGCGATATGGACTCCAAACACAGCTACGTTGCACTGTCAAGGGTTGAGCATTGTTGAGATTAATATGATATTGATAGTCATAAAGATGTTGTGTCCAACACTGTATTATAAACAGGAAGCTACTAGAAAAACATCAAGATATTAGAATTACTCATAGATAATCATGTTCCAACTTATTTTGTAGGTAACTGCAAATTGTCAAAATAAAATCTAAATATATTCAACTTGCTGTATGTTCACTAGCACTACAGAACTATTTTGTATTTTAACCAAGTACACTTAGTGCAATATATATACATTGTCAGTTTGAAATTAATTCGGTTTGATGAGAAATATTAATACTATATAGATTACAGCACCCACTATAGTTAGCAATGTTAGGTACAGCTAGCACCTTGGTGTATTTAAATTACTTGTGAACAAAACCAATAACAATTTACTTGTAGTTGTTACAAAAATAAGGGCTTAATCTTTCTGTAATATCCATCAGTAACTTTTATTGTTCTTCTGTTGTAGACTGATCTCTTGACACTATGAGTGCTAGAGGTCGTTTTTCAGCAAATATTAATACAAATTTTACAAATGTAACTTGATTAAAATATTAGCCAGGTGAAACTCAAGTGATGTCCCACATTTCTATATTGATATGTTACAAATAATATAAAAGTTGTAATAAATATTTGTGTAAATTAAATATTAAATAGCCTAATAAAACCCACTCATGTTACTTGGGATTTTAAAGTTCTGAAGTGAAGACTGCAGCTCATCTAAGCAATGTAAGACACCCTTTGGCTGCTGAGATCAGTCTGTGAAACACTGCAGCTTCACTAATGGAAGCCTATGTATAGCAGTGGATTGAAATAGGTTCACAATGATGATGTACTTAGAGAAATATGAGAATGACACAAATATAAAGTAAAATAAATGAAGAAGAGTGGCAGGTCTGTAAGGATAGAGATATTTAGCACTTGGTGCAAGCAGAGGGCTACCCTGTAAGAGACCTGATGTGAAGATATATATGTATGTAGTTTAATTCATCTTTGGAATGACAGCACAAGGTTGTTCACAACAATCATATGGAAAATGAAATAACTTTCATTGGCTTCAATCAATATTTTATACAATAATTTCAAAGTTTACAATTTCAAAAATTTCATTTTACTTAGTTACAAATAAAAAAATGTCATTATTTATATGTACTTGATGATAATGATGAGAAAATTAGTTTATTCCTTTGTATATCTCACATAATTAGTTTAGAAATATTTAGTTCAAGTTGAAATATGGTAGTTTCTGTTGAGATCGGTGCAAAATACTGCACTAATTGCAGTCAACAAAACTCGACTATTAATAACCAGCTACATAATATAAAATTATATAAACTGCAATCACAAGTTTTTAACAATGTTGCATCATTTAGTTTTTTTTTTTTTTATTTGTGAGGGAAGAATTCCATATTATTCTCTATATATATATTTTGTATAAATTGTAGAACATTATATTATATAAGTTTAATTTAGCTAAATTTGGATAATGCTCAATATGTAATAAATAAAACACTTTGCTAACCAAACAGTTCATAAAAAAGACCCAGACAACAAACACTTATGTATTTAATGTTAAACACTTATGTAAATATTTAATGAAATTTTTATTCCCAATGGAATTTCCCTACTTGTATCAAACTTACCAACCCTGGTTCAACTATCTAGCTCACTATACTCAAAGAATAGACCAGTCAAACATGATAATTTTTTACTTCCCAAACTTGCCTTGGAATCCACCTAAAATTCCATATTTCCTAGATAACTTAGGTATCCAATATAAAACTAGCCAGAATGCCTAAATATGTACTTTTTTTACTCAATATTACTTTGAAGTAAGGTAACTATTTTTAATTATAAGTCAAATTTTCAATATCCAGTGGCTTTTGAGTGCTCCTAAAAAAATGACTCACAATAAAAACAAACAAAAACCTGTAAGATTATTACAATATGACATGAAAATCAGTAATTTAGTTATTGCATTGGGCCACTGTGTTTTCTTGGTTAGTTGTATTTAACTTGTGATTAAGATACATGTAATTGAATGTAATTGAATACCATTTCTACCAAGTGTTGTAATGCCTTAGAAGAGTCATGACTCTATTTCACTATTGTCATAGTATGATTGTGATGGAACACATCAATTCGTATATGATATTATCATGCTTCAATATTTTATAATTTATATATCCATGCACCAAGCTTAGTGTTGCAATAATATATTTTATTTTTATATTAATTTTAATTTACAATAAAATATATGCTTTGTGATATCATTTGTTTTAGTATTCCAATATGGTAGCTTACCTCAATTATCTTCAAAAAATTTAAAAAAATCACCATTCACCGACCTCGACAATATTTCCATTTTAATCTGAATCAAAGTCATCAAGATCAGTACTATCTAAAAGATACTCTTTTTCAATACTAAAACTACTAGGTGGGATCCTGATTGTGGTATCCTCATTCAGCCTTCCCATCTTCGCATTAAATAGAACATCATAGGTTCGTTTTTGAGCAATTGGTTGATGTAGTTGTGTTAATTTTCTCAATTCTGATGCCATTAGTGTTCCAAACGAGTCAAACTCATCTTTATCTTCAACACATCTTTTTCTTGGTCCCTTGCTCAACTATTTGTAAAAATCTTTTTTCTGTGCTGTAACTGTCCTGTTACGACATTTTTTTTATACAAGATCTCTTTTTTATCAGACTTCCGTATTTTCTTATGGTGTGGTAAAAGTTGTGTTTCTTTCAAACTCTAAACCATGAAAAAGAAAGCAAATGAATGATTTTAATAATGGTGTAATGTATCTTAATTAAAAAAGAGGTAGGCAGAGGGATGTAAGTACCTACAGTCCCATGTTTCACCAGTTACATTTATCTCCCAATATGGAATAAGTGGTGAGCCTATTGTCATACACCGGACACATTTCCAGACTCCAAGCCACTACTAGAATATCTAAAAATCTGAATGCCCGACCTGGGAATCTAACCCAGGACCTCCCGAACGGCAGTTTCCCTTGCAACCAACACAACTAGCGAGGCCGTCAGTTTTAATATAGGTATATGTTTTGTCACAATATAGATTTTAATTAAGTCCTTTCAATATTTAATTGATTTAATATAATGATTTGACGGCAAATACATTATTCAGGAACAAACACATCGAAAATTTGATTTGATTTGTGTTTAGGGCGAAGACGTAAAAGAAATATTGATTTTGTTATTTAAATATGGGTAGGTATTGTTAAGCACAGTACTTCCATTTATTAATAAAATACCTACTTTTTACTCCTATCCATTATTATCAAAATTAAATTATAATTTTTTGTGACTTAACCATGACTATGTGACCCCTCCCTTCGGCCAAACCTGGATCCACTCTTGAGCCTTAATAATAACCATTAATGTAAGTTCACATGTATAATCCTTGAATAGGTAGGCAAAGGAGTGTAGCATTCTTCCGTGTTTCACCATTTACATTTATGTCCTACTATGGAATAGTGAGTCTATTGCCATACACAGGGCACATATCCAGACTCCAAGCCACTAATAGAAAATCTAAATTAGAAAATCCTCCTTCAAAATAAAAACATTGCTTCGCTTACAAGTTTCAAATTTCTGTAGGTGGTCATAAATATCTATCTTTCTGTATTAATAAATGAATTAAAGGTTTGGTTATTATTTTAATAGTATAAAAACATTTTCTGCAGTAACATATATAACTGGCAGCGCGAGTATACTACACTCGTGTACCTAACTCTTCGAGGTTTACAGGCGAGATATTACATTTTAATATTTCTTAACTTTTATAACTAAAATATTCAAATATATTGAATAATTAGATTGGGGACAATCGCTCAAATGCTTTGATTTTAGGGGTGAAATTGGTTTCTATAGTTGTCGTTAGATGGCAGTATTCTTAGTTGATAATATTCGCGTTATCTTCGTTATTACATAATTATTATATACATAAAAACGTGATAATAAAAATAAATATTTTATAATAATCATACTATGTTAAGCAAAAATTTTGGATAATGTGAACATAATATTCCGTGGTTGTCACAAGGTTTCCGTGGTGTAGCGGTTATCACATCTGCCTAACACGCAGAAGGTCCCCGGTTCGATCCCGGGCGGAAACAACTGTTTTACTTTGTTTTTGCACTATAAGAAATTTTTTATAATTATACTAAGTTTTTTAGATAATACATTTTCAATATTATTAATGAACTGTATGTGTGTAGGTAGACAGTCATATAACATATTAGATATATAATATTTACGTTTAATTGTCGATGTATTTTTAGCTAGGTATTAGTTTGTGATCAATTTTGTACAACTAATTTTATTGCCATATTTCAAATTGCCATTGCAGGTCTTGTAAGTATAGATATATCTGACATTGGGCGCGCTCTATTTAACGTGACCTGGCGTAACTATGTACTAATACAATAATAATATTCTTGCGGCTGGAAGTGTACCTACATAATTATAGGCTGTGTAAAAGACATGTTACGATTCTGATTCTTAAACAACTGTTCTAATTGATTTTACATTACATCGCACAATTTGCCTTTGACGTCAATAACTATGAATCAGAGGTTATAGCAAGGTTCTTTGCATCAGATTCTGCCTAAGAAAGACCTTCTTATTGAGTACAACATAAATATGTTTCCAGTATTATTGGCCACACTGCTAAGATTTTGTTTATTACGAATAGCTCCTTAATTTAGAGCAACTCAAAACTTTACAGTGAGCAAATGTTGCTATTGTTGTGTTACCCACATACGTGTATTAGGTATTTCTGTAAATCCCATGGATTTTTTCAAAACATTTATACAATAAATGTGTGGCAGTAAGCTCTTA
Source organism: Jemadia suekentonmiller (assembly GCA_018245575.1). Classification (NCBI taxonomy): domain Eukaryota; kingdom Metazoa; phylum Arthropoda; class Insecta; order Lepidoptera; family Hesperiidae; genus Jemadia; species Jemadia suekentonmiller. Next base: position 7,214 of record DWDU01001519.1, read on the forward strand.
ATCTTCTATTTTAGTTATTTTATATTATTCATTTATTATTAATTAAAACGGTGGGAAAATGCCATTTGAATTAATTAATACAATAGTTTAATAAAATTATAATCAATTCATAAAAGTTATTTACTACTTTTCACTATTAACATGTTATTATTTAGACATACAATAAAAACACTGATTAGTTAAGTTAACTAGCTCAGGAGACTCACAAAACCTGAAGCTTATATTTAGAACTTTCTTTCTTTTAATTTAAATACTCGTAGATCAGAGACTGCAATCTATCCACAGCGGAACTTAAAACTGGTGAAACATTGGAGTGTACTGCATTCCATCTCATCGATGAAGTACACGCGTGGAGTTATTTTATACATAGATACATACCTATCTTCGCGCCATGTCCCTTACGGGGTAGACAGAGAGCACCGAGTGCCAAATATTTCTATCCTTACAGACCTGCCGCGCCTCCTCCGTGGAAAGTATTACAAATTGAAATATTTTCATTTTCCTACGCCTTCGAAGTGCGTGTGTTTTGAGTTTTCTAGTCACTTTGCATATCTTTACGTCTCCATCGCGGTTCAAAGATCAGTGCTTACTGATTTCTCGATCTTTGTTCCGTATCAGGGCAGAGAAACGGCGTTTTTCAAAGACAATTCGAACGTAATGCGGCTGACAGTCAAAAGTGGTCACAGAAACAGAGTAGCTGTTAAAAACATCCTTCTACTGAAGGTAGTAGGTTTTACTTGTGTGCTATATTATTATCTACATTCATACATCATATATATATCATACATCATACATCATATATATATCATTAACATAATCAAACTGTCTCAGTTTACGGCTGGGCATAGGCCTCCTCCAAAGAGCGCCATCGCGCCTTGTCCTCGGTTCGCCGCATCCAGCTTCTCCCTGCAGCCTTGTGCACAACGTCATTCCACCGGAGGGCGTCCTACACTACAGGTATAGTATTCTTGTATAATATTGATCAGTATACATTTATTGTACTCTTTTTTCACCGCGATGAGACCTGTTTACAACAGTGGAACGATTAAATGTTTGGTGATGATGAATTGATTTGTCCATAATTAATACTAATTGAACCAAAAGCCACACTCCTAAAGTCATAGCAGATTCTACGATCTAGCTTATTTACGTACCTACGTTGTCGTCTCTTGGGTCGTTACTGCATGGGGTAAGAGGAGTTCAGGCCTCGGGGATTCCCTCTTTACCCGGGCAATCTAAGGGGGTCAGCTGCTCCCAGGTAACCTCGCTTAGGAGGTCTCGGTGCTTGTCGTTGTCTTCTAATGGTTGCAGTTAAATCCTCAAACTTCCTTGGGAGCTTGCTCTCAGGGGAACAAGCAACATCATATATTTCCAATTAAAGATGTTTCGCTCTTTCATGGCCATACGAAGGTGAAAGCTTTCTACGGGTACGGAGTTTAAGATTTCGATCGACTCATCGGGCGCTGAGACGATCCGGCATCTCTGAGATAAAGGTACGCATGTAATGGAGCTATTTTTGATTGACTTTAAGCGGATACTTTTACGATCCTTATTTTATTTTTAGTTTAACATGCCTATTTATTAATCAAGATAAAGATGGCAGCCTCTAGTACATGAACAAATGCATCGTTATAACAAAGCATTAGTGAATTTTATTTTAAATCCTTGCCAGCGTTCTTCCTGCATCTTCTTCAGTCAAAATCTTTTACATCTCCTTCAGCTAAAAATCAACAGTATTCGCCGTATCGTGCCAAGTTACATGTGTAGAGTAATGTCACACTATAGTTGTCATATGTGTTGACAATTGTGACAGTAACGAAGGACAAGAAAAAAAATCTTTTCACAAAAAGTAATGAATAGTTCTTAGTCATTCTTGTGGTCGCGCCGTAACAAAATGACCGAAGAGCAATATCAATTCACAGATAATATCATCGGCTGTGGGACAAACGATGTGCAATTTCAATTCTAGTACAGTTACCGTTGGTTCTCGTGACTCAGATCGGACTGAACGACTTCCGACATGTTTAAGTGTAGAACGAGCAAGATGGCTTCTATCTTGAATATGTCACGTACACTTGCTTCGTATGAGGTGTACACGTTAAAATATTTCATGTCTTGTATTAATCTAAATATGTATATATTGTAGCGTATTAAAAATATTAATAATTATTATTGTGACCGGTATAATGTCGACCAGCTCAACTCCTGTCTTATGGGATTTATAACATAACTGATGAAAAATAGAAGTAATAAGTACACTTCTTTATATTTCCTATCGCGAAAATACAAGCCTGATATCATAATACTATTATTGAATTATGAATTGTTGCTTAATGCTTTTGAGTTGAGCCTCCCACTCCAGGGGACTGGGTTATTAAAATTTAGGTACGGTAAAGTTATAAATGAAAAAAAATATCTTAGAATGCTCTATGCAGTTTTTTGAGACGTGTGAAATGTTCTTACACGTACTTAGGGAACGTGGACTATGTGGTCTAAGGCCTTCAGATTCTGAAAGGAGACCTGACTCAGAGGAACGATAAAAAGACTGACTGTGAAGATATGTGTTATGAATTTTATAGTCATTTTTGATTTTATATACATAGAAAAAAACAATATCGTATTATTGTGCAGGATAATCAAGCAACCATAACTATTTAAATTTGTTTTAGAGTCATTTGGAATTATGTAATTTTCAAATTTAGAACGTGTCAAAATATGGCGCCGCCGCGCGCGGTATGGAAATATTTTTGTTTAAAGTATAGTTATTGAATGTTTCATTTGCAACAATGTTTTAGTTAAACAACTTTATTACGTTGAATAACTATTTAAAGCAAATTCGTTTATTTATAATTAATACGCTATGTATGCATTCACATAATTAGTCGATATAAAAAAATAAATAAAATAAATAAATAAATATAAGACAATTTACTCGATTAGTCAGTTTCAAATTTTTCGTAACCGCAATCCAAATGTTAAAAAGTTTGCTTCGATTTGACTGGCCATTGACTGTCATTAATCCCGTCAAAGAGTCAAGTGTTATTCAATAAAAGTTGTTCTAGATAGTTCTGCAGCTACAGTCGTAAATGTCAACGCAAGATGTCATAACAGCACTCGCTAAAAGCACATGTAACGTTACAGGGGCGTATGTTACATGCATTTCGCGGCACGAATGATGTAATCTGAACATGAAATTATTCGCTATCTTTCTTGCTCCAGCTGAAGGTAGATAACAATCTATGTTGTATAGTTAAATACAGTTATAACTGAAGTAAAAATAGCATCGTAAGTTACAGATGGTTATATAGCTTATAAGAAGTTATATTTAATTTAAAAAACACCTAATTTAAGCATATTTGAGAGGTGTGCGCCAGGATTTGCATCGAGGATCCCCACAGTAGCAGGCAATAACAAAGAAGAAAATAGAGTAAGGAAACAAATACATTTTAGTGCACTTCTATAACGTGCTATTAATAAACCATTGTATATAAACTGCCTCGTTGGTCATGCTATGAATGCGACTGCCGATCGAGAGTTCCTAGGTTCGAATCCCGTTTCGGGCACTATTGGATTTTTCTAACTTAAATTATCCAGTAGTGGCTTGGAGTCATGACATGTGCCTGTTGTATAGCAATAGACTCGCCACCTATTTGTTACTCACCTACTCTCCACCTATTCGGGACGTAAACGTAACTGGTGATACCTGAGAGGGTATGACACTCTGTCTACCTCTTTGGGGATTACAGGTGTGACGTTATGTAATTTTATATAAAAATGGCAACACGCAATTATTGATGTTAGTTGACAAAAACAGGAAGGAAGATGTATTCGACAGGTGTCCAAACAGATAACAGAAGAGGTCCGTGTGGGAGAATATCCAAATGAAAATTAATAAGAAATTGATACACAGCTGTACCAAGGTTTGCAGAATCGATGAATAAATTCAAGCTAGAGTCGTCCGGAAACGAAAATTTGCGGCGAGGTTCATTGTCTCTTATGTAACGCCTTTAAACCTCTAGTATTCAAATTCGTCCGGTAACAAGTTAACAAAACTCTTACGGCGCTTACGACTTAATAGTTAAATCCGGTAAAGTTTAAATTATAATCGTACGTTGGGTTCTTTTGCAGTTATAAAGAATTAACGATTTTACCCGAACTTGAATTATCTGCAACTGATAAGTGATACGACATAGCTAATAGAAATCAGTATGTAAATATTGTTCTTTTTATTTTTCATAGGCATTTAATCGTTTCATAGGCATTTAATCGTTTCATAGGCATTTTTCGTAGGCATCCCCTGAGGGGTTATGCCTATAACTCCAACGCTTGACAAGCGGATTCATTTCTTTATTTTATTTTAATCAACTTTTTATTTTAATTGAATGTATACAAATACAATTCAGTTACATTTTTCTAATAACCCATACCTATTGTAAGCAAAATACTCGTAAGAATTAAACGATATTATATGTGTAATGCTTTTATTTTTGGTTACACTCAATAAATATGTCGTAGTACGCAGTTTTTTGTTATTTTGAAATTGTAAGCCTGTAATTCAGTTAGTGTAAATTAGAACTATGAATGTGAGACCGCTTTTGTGATCTCTTTACAAATAACCCGGCAACTACAATTTTTAGAGTGAAACGCAAATTGCTACAATGACTTGTTCACTCCAACTCCAGTATTAAATACTCTTTTGCGTTATATACACTACTATATAGATGACTGTTCATTAACTCGGATAATAAGATCACGTATGCAATAGAATCACCATTTATTCCATGTAGGACGTAAACGTAACTGTTGAAACGTGGAAGTGTACTGTACTACTTTGCCCGCGTCTTCGGGGATTACAGGCGTGAAGTTACGTTGCAATATTATACGGTTGATATCATATTGCTAAATTAAAGCTAAACGCAATGAATATTTAACGTTTTTTATAAATGCTAAACAAACTTTTCAAGTACAGATTTATGATGTAAAGTTTAGCGCAAGGAACCCGAAAAAGACTAATTGTAAGAATTTTTTTAATGAATGCAGCATTTACGGCAAATGTATAATTTAATTGTACAAAATTGTTACGTACCATCATTTTGAGTTTTTCACGTCGGCGATTGTGTATAATTGCAATTTAATTGCGAATTTAAGTGCATTATGCATACAAAAGTGATTCGTACGCAAATGGGGTTTTGATCAGGCGAGATCGTTTGATATGTCTCTTAACATTTAACATAAATCTTGTATATTACAAGTATGGTTTTATATTTTATTTTAAACATGACATCACGCCTGTATTTTCCTTAGGTGTAGGCAGAGGACTGTAGTACACTCCTACGATCCACCAACGAGGGTATACATAACGTAAACATAACTTCACTCAGAAGAGGGAAGCAGAGGAGTCTGCAAAATTGAGTAAAAAGATATTGCACAAGCGATAATTTTAATAAACATATAATTGCCCAAATACATTAATAATTAATAATTCCCTTTACATCAAAATTTTTTTCTTTTTTTTGATGAGGTCGTCAGAGAAGGAAACGTTAAAGATTTACATAAAATAACTCGTTAAAAACCATATTTCTCAATAATAAAAATAAAGATTTATATTAAGATTGATTGTGACTAATGTATGATGATGTTTCTAAAATAATAAACTGGCTCTCCATTCTTGTCCAGCTTGCGAACTGCGAACATCGGACAAAAATTAATTGAATAAAGCTTTAATTGACTTATTAAAATCAATTTAATCCAGCAGTTCTGAGTTTCTCCGATTATGACAACTCGGAAAGTCCCACAATGTTAGTGTGTACATTCAAAGGATTTTATTTCGTATTCGCCAACCCGAGCTCGTATAAACAGTCAGATGTATATTGCTTATCTTTAAATGATGAATGTAAAAGAAGCACTACCGGTCTGTAAGGTTAAATATGTTTGACGTCATGATATTACAATAATATTAATTTCTCTCTTTTTTATTATCATGTTATTTGAGAGAAAAAGATTAACCCAAAAGACTGTGAAAACCCGAATTGGTTTGAAACATTTAAAACTCGGAAGTAATTACATGAATGGATGAATTCTCTCTAATGAAATCCCTGAGCTCGATCATATTACTTGTCTCTTGTTATATTGGAGAAATGTTCTAAAACGTTCGATCGTTTCACCATAGGGTTAAAGCTGAGGCGGTCGTGTAGAACAAGCTTTAAAAGTACAATGACAGCTTACCGTGATTTGCTGATATCAATCAATTGCAGTGAGCAAGCTTGACAGTTTCGTAACGCCGGCGACTTTTGTTTGTGCGCGACAACAGTGCCACGGTCAGAAGCTGTGTAACTGACCTTAGGTCTTGAGGTCGTGTCATTAGTAATTTCGTTATTATGAAAAATACGTGAATTACATTACAATAGATTCGTATGCTGTAAGGTATCATATATTAAAGTGCCTTCGTCAGAGGTTTTAAAGGGGGTTTAAAAGCATTCGATGGACCGGATGGACACTAATAAGCGTGAGGCTTCTTATTATGTAAGAAAAGACCGGTGTAAAAACCCCATAATTGATCTGACCAAATGATATAATAATAATGTTAGCGGGCAAATCGAAATAGTGGGAATGTTGAATTATCTATAAATTCTATGAAAGCAAACCCTAATTTGTCCTCTCTTCGTTGTTTCTTGACAGATACCGTTATTACCAATACGTTGCGCGGTCAATTTTCATTCTATTCTTTATTCAATGTTATTCTTAGCTTTCAACAGTAGAATCATAATTTTTTACTGTTTTTTTTATCTGTGACAAGTTGTGTGGTAGACGTTGAGTTCTTTTATTTGTGTGTGCAATATCGTGTTGGTTTACAGCGTGGTTGTATATTATAAAGGGCGTGTCCAGAGCATGTCACAATGAGCATCGACAAAACCGGCCTCAAGTGGGTATGTTATATTGACATAGAGGAATTTATTATCATAATATGGAAATAACTCTTCTTGAACTCACTGTGTGTCTGTCACGAATCGTATGATATATAAATAAAATTGTAATAAAAATAATTGTCGCAATAATGAATTAAGTTTAGGGAACAATAATTAAATTAGGTTGAAATATTGAAAACGGTGCAGCTTAGAAAATAATAAGAGCGCTGCATAATTTACCCCAGGCTGTTTGATACAGAGTTAAATAGAGCCTAGGCTTGACTGCCTCGTTGGTCGTGTTGGTTGTAAGTGCGACTGCCGATCGGGAGGTCCCGGGTTCGATTCCCAGGTCGG
>DWDU01001520.1:0-14471 GCA_018245575.1 Jemadia suekentonmiller
ACGTAATAAGACGTCTTTTTCAACTGTGAATGTGTGTATGTGAAAACTTTGGATGAATATTTTTTCGGTCTGTGACGTGTTATTTTTCCTCTGCTCCAACACTGAAGAAAAAAATACCTAAGAGACCGCGCTCGTAATTTTCACTACGTGTCCCTACTCGTAGCTTCTCTAAATGGCTCCAAATACGTGAACGCTGATTAAAAACTTAAACTCAATCCGGGTCGAAAATAAAATATTTTCTGAACTTACTTTTTAGCGTACAGGGAATGTCTCATTTCTATAGAAATATTTAGAAAACCGTGGATAGTGTATAATTAACATATATGTACATAGTAATAAACCTATAATTTATTCTTTAAGGTGTGCGAAGTCTGCAACCCGCAAGTGGCCAGCATGGCAGACTATGGCTTTAACCCTCTCATTAGAGGGAGCTGTAGTCCAACAGTGGAATAATAAAAATAATACAACTAATGTACATAATAATAAAAATTCGTATAAATACCAATAATATATTATATAACAATACTAACGTGTAAATAAAAATTCGTTTGTACTCCTGATATATTTTTCAAAAATGTTGTATTAATGTTTCCCTTGTACATAAACATTCCTTAAATAATTCAACTTTTATAACTTAAACGTATCTTTCATTTCTTTTAAGCAAATTGCTCGGAAGCCTTAATGTTCAAGGCGGTTTTCATCAAACTATCTTCATAACTCACTTTAGCGATCAGAGTCTTATGTGCAAACTAAATTTAACTTCAACACCCAGAGCGGTGTGGTCCAAGTTATTTTAATAGAAAAAACTTGGGAACAAAGACAAGTGGGCCGAAAACAAAACTAAGAATGTAGTTTTCTGTGTCATTAGTCACACGAGCACGCGAGCGGACACACGGTTGTGGAGGATGAGTAGAAGAAAGACCTTGGATAATATTCCAACGATAATTCTTATTATAGAATAGTGGAATTATATAATAACAGAATTTTCTTTGTAGTAACGCAAGGTTTATATTAAAATTTACTGCCTCGTTGATCGTGTTGGTTGCGAACGCGCTTGCCGATCGAGAAGTCCTCGCTTCAAATCCCGGGTCGAACACTATTGATTTTTTATAATTTACATTTTCTAGTAGTGTCCGGTGTATAGCATGAGGCTCACCACCTATTCCATAGTGGTACATAAACGTAAGCGGTGAAACGTGGTATTGGGCTACACTCCTCTGCCTACCTCTTCGGGGGTTACGTTTTATATTAAAATTTGTAACAGATAAAGTAACACGACAAAAATTTAGAGAGTGAGTATGTAATTGGCTAGACATAATCTGTCTTCAGCCTTGTTACCATATAGGTACTGCTTCTGATCAAATAGTTTTATGAACAGGTAATATTAATTAGATTAACTGACACTAATAATTCCTATGACTCTAATCTAGGTTGGTAGCGAATGTTTACTAGGAATAGGAAGCAGAATCATAAAGAAAAGAAAGAAGAATCATAAAGAATCATAAAGAAGCACAAAAAGAATATTCCCTTACAGAGCGGTATGCATTAAATTTAAAAAAAAACTAAATTCAAATAATACATCATAAAATATGTGAGTTGACATTTGATAAACATTTATTTTCTACCAATTTTGACGGAAATTCAAAATTATCATATACAATTCACGACATCAAGACGGCTATATTTTTATCAATCGTATCATCCTTCAAAACAACACCAAATACTAACGATTTGACATAGGAATGATGATGAAATTCTTACGAATTAATTAATTATTAACTTTAATAATTACCAAAAATGTATAAAATTACCCCCGAACACATGATTGCCTTACTGTTATATGATTAGCGTATTATTGTAATAGACTTATATTAAACAATAGTATAATTTGATTTCATTATGAACAAGCTGTCCGTGCGTGTTACAAGAGCGACATAAATGATGGCACGGGACGCGCTCAGCGCGAACGCTCTTGACGTTACTTCACTCGGGACGAGTTTGGAGTCGACACTCCACTGTAACTGCGGTGCTTGACAACACGGAACTAACAAATTCCTTGCTTAATATTTCACACGTTATATTGTGTAATTTATGCGCGGACCCCGAGGCGGCGACATAAATACTTGTCAAGAAGTTCGCTAAACAAACACGAGATTGTGCCCGTGCGATTTCATATTCAAGAAAGTGTTAGGGATTTTTCAGAGAGCACATTTTAATACGTTGATTTGTAAAAGCTTAAAGCGATTTACTCATGTGTACATAGAAACATCTCGATAATATAAGCCATTATAAAATACTGAATCAAATATTAACATAATAAAGAACGCCTTGATTTTCTTTCACAAGATTTTCATTTCAGACAAACTCCTTTACAAAGTGTTCGTTTATTAAAGCAAGTGTTGCTTAACATCAGTGGAAAATCTCGTATTTTCTTATTTTAATACATTTATTATATCTACATAGAAATTTGCTTTCGAAAGAAATGGAATAAGTAATCACATAACCAAGCTAATAGAACATAATAGAACAAGCTCGAATACTGGTATCGAATACTGGTATCGAATACTGGTATCGAATACTGGTATCGAATACTGGCTCGAATACTCTTACTGGTAAAAAAATTTAACATCACGCTGGTCATCCCCGGGTAGGCATAGGCAGAAAATTCTGATGCATTTCTGCGTTTTAGCAGTTATGTTTACGTCCCACTGTAGAACACAGGTGAGCCTGTTACCGGAAACCGGTCGCAAATGAAGATTTACTGATTTACAAAGCATTTATTTGCAGTATGGTACAAACTGAAAAAAAAACTCGCAGACTCAAATGCACAGGAGCCGTGAACGTGAAGCAAAAAAAAATATTGTATCTTTTCAGCTTTGAAAGTTCAGGCGTGTTTTATGTTTGAACAGATACTATCAAATTACAGTACGCGCGCGATAGTTGCGATCAAACGACATCGGAACGGATCGTAAAGGGCGGAACGAGAGCGCCGGCTGTATTGCGATTTGAAACGGCTGAAACAAATTGGATGAGCCGCTATAGGCGCGGATACGGCATTTTTTCATTAAGTAAATTTCTTTATTCTTTTCATAAATCTGCCTCGTGTTGGTTGCAAGTGCGAATGCTGATCGGGAGGTCCTGGGTTCGATTCCCGGGTCGGGCACTACTAAAATTTTCTAATTTAGATTTTCTAGTAGTGGCTCGGAGTCTAGACATGTGCCCGATGCATGGCAATAGGCTCACCACCTTTTCCGTAGTGGACGTAAACGTAACTGGTGAAACGTGGAAATGTTCTATATTCCTCTGCCTACCTCTTCGAGGATTATAAGCGTGATGTTACGTTTGTTACATTTAAACTAACAGTGAAATACCAGAAGATGACAAGTCCAGCGAGGCACGAAAATAGACACACATATATTATATATGTATGTATTTTAAAATAAATAGTGAGAGAGGTAGTTGAATTCAGTTCTCGCTTCAATATACTAGTGTCGAGAAACTCCCCCTAGACTGTACCTTAAGATACTTTACCGCAGTTTCGTATAAGTTTATTCTCATGGCAATAATGGTCATATTTTTCTATTCTTTGCAACACATAAACTATTTGGATTCTGTTATAGACTGAGCACTGGAGACAAGTTTATGTTACACTGTGCATTTACTCATGTGTTTCATCTTCGTCGGTACTAGAGGGTTTACCAACTGATTTATGATACTAATTAACTTAATTCTCTGCAGCAATTTTACTGAGAATTTCACGAATCAAACCTCGAACGTACATTTAGTCTTAATAGAACCTGAATACATTTAACAGCGCTGTGCTAAATGCTTGACAATTTAGCCTCTCATTCGGAGAATCTTGGGATCTAACGCCTAATTACAAAAACAACGTGTGAAAGTGCATTTTAAGATTAACCAGCAGCAATGCTGAAGAAAAACATCGTAAGAAAACCTACACACCTTACAGTTCTCCACTACGCTTCCTGTGCGTGAAGCATGTGAAGTCTGATAACCGGCGCTGGCCGCGCAGCCGGCTGCGGCCTCAACTCTGACAGGAGAGCTGCGGCCAGCGGCGCGACGCTACAAGGATGGACGATGACGACGTTAGCACGTACCTATATGTCAAAAAGATAGTTCAAAACCCATCGCGTTGCTCTGGAAGGTGTGTTTACCGGTGGTGGCGTGTTGCTCTCTGTCTGCTCACTCGTCGGTGCCTTGCCAATGGCTCGTCGGCGCAGTAAAACACTTTAGTAGCAGCCTGTTCTGGGTTTGTCTCCGATGTGTTGTAATAGGGACAAAGTATTTTCTACCATGGAACATATAACGACGGGACGTCAACATATAATGATGGTTGCGTAAGGTCATGTCTTGAGTCCCCGAAAATCTAGGCGGAGTAGTATAGTACACTCCCACTTTTCACTACAATTACGTTGAATAACATAACAGGGGTCATTCTATTGCTTTATATCGATCACAAAGGCAGACACCGATCAACTACAAAAACTTTTACTAGAAATTCTAGTTCAAAATATGTAATGGTGTTATATGTCAATATTGAACCGAGGAGCTCTGGACTGCAAGTCGCGCTTGCCACCACCCGACCAACGAGGTCAACTTACGACTTTATGACGAATTAAAACATGTAATTAAATATTCCTGAGATAAATGAATTGTATTGATTTAACTCAATTATCTAATATGATTGGTTGAAAAAATATTGTGAGTCAATTTTTGTTAGTCTATAATAATATTATAAAAGAGAAGAGATTTGATTTGATATGCTCTGATACTACCGGACCGATTTGAAAAATTCTTTCACCGTTAGAAGCCTACGTTATTCCTCATGAACATAGGCCAATAAAAATAATTATAAAAAGAAAATTAATAAAAAAAACATCGACAAAAAACCATCAAAAAACTTGCTTTACAATGTACTGTTTCATTGTGTTGCCGCCGCCGACTTAAAGAACGGTATCCGCGACATTACTTTATTTGTATTTATGTATAAGATAAATACCCCGTATCGTCAGACAGACGTTCCCGGGAGGTGTCTCCGCCGCTCCAAACGGCCACGTACACTCCGTACGCTTTAAAAGCACGCTACTTATAAGAACGATTCTTGGCTAAATTCTATAAAGCTGTGCACTTGAATGCATAGTTCTCGTAGCAATGTCGCATTTTATCTGCATTGTCGTTAAACATCGTAAGGCTGTAAGCATGCCCCTAATCGTTCCTCGTAATTCTTGAAAACGTTTATTCCATGCATCAGACCCGACCTGGGGATTATGGGTATATTTCTTTATAGGAAGGAGGCCTATCTTTTTATTCTTAACGATAACTTTACGGTCAAAATGAGTGCAGGTGAAATTAACTGAAACAACCCCGTTTTTCAGGTCAACGAGCTAACAATGATTCGAAAGCAGTTATAACAAAAAGCTTCAAATAATTATACTGCCTTTTTTTGTGCAAGGACTAATTTATTTTATTAGAACCCGAGCTTTAATAGCAAAAAAAAACATATAGAACAAATAGAAAAACGGACTATAGAATGTAATGTTTTTAACGTGTATGAGAACGGTATGAGAACGGAATTCGTATAAAAATACCAAGACGAAAAGAAAAAGAAGAAAAGGCTTAAAGAAATTGCTGGTTCACATTGTTACTGTACTTGTAATCTCTTAATTACATACTGTCGCTTTAACATCAGACCCCTGTTTTGTATAGACCCGGACATACACGACAGGAATAACGGTTAGATTAAAAACGATATAACGCATTTGTTGGCCTTGAAACAACCTTTGTTCCCTTCGAAAACACTAAGCTTATTTTTCTGCCGTGCGTGGTAATATTATTTAGTGGATTCAAAATTATAGTTGAACACCCTTGTTGTTTTAAAAACTAGTAATGTTTCTCAATATGTAGTGATGTAGAGTCGGCTTGCCAACTATTCATGTATCATTTAAACAGTAGAAAACGACTGGTAATAATAATTTTATTGTTATTATATCATTAAGCCAGGTCTTTCACGGGATAGTTAGAGACGTACTAGGGTCAAAAATCTGTAACGTTACAGAGCTGACCTGACCTTACATACTCTCTTCATACACGCACGCTAGTATTGGGCACGTGACGGGTGGGTCACCAGGCAGTAATCGAACTATTCGATGAATATAGGTCACTTTTAATCTCTTACCACTCGACACTAGACTCCATTAACAGTCGCACTGACAGAACATCAAATAAATTGTACATCCATTTAGCGGTTCAAGAACATGAAAAGGGAATACAAAATAACGGAAGCGACTCTCAACAGTCGCAGAACAAAGGTCGCAATCTCTATTGAACCAAAGACAATATTTGGATCGTATGTGACCACGTGCTTCACGTCTTTAATATTCAGTACCGTCAAACACGCATACCGCCTCGCCGAGCGGCGCACCGCCACCTCGTCCCCGTCGTATAGCAGCGGAGCCCGCAACTTGCCGGCGCGCCCGTACTCAGTTCCACTGAATTTTTTATGCTTCCGCTTGTAGCGCCGAGCGGGAAGCTGAATAATTCAACGCCTACTCTTAACAAGGCCTTGTAGACTAGCTCCGTAAAACAACGACAATTGGCTGTCTATTACAGACAATGTACGCAATCACACCGTTTGCAGCCAGTGTACGCGCTTGTCTCACAACTGGGGCTCCTATTGAACTATGCTACCAAGGCTGTTGACGGTATCAGGACGTCTTGTCTTGTAAGTAAACACTAGTAGTACATATGTACACATGCACACACACACACACATATATATATATATATATATATATATATATATATGTAAAAACCGTAGTAAACTTCCATCACACTATGACCGCTTCGCCTCTATTGTGCATGTACGGGTGAAGAGCATTGGCAAAAAGTTATTTTACACAGAACATGATCATTAACCCCCTTACCGTTCCGCTACGGACTCGAGGCTCCTTTGAAAATGACACGATGGGCTAAGATCATAGGCTGCCACGCAAGCCCAGTGGCGGTTGGCAACGAAATGTCCATTGAGAATTACTGTCGTCACAGTTTCAGTCCAGGGTCAGCTATTCATTGCCAGTATTCTTATTATTTTGAAAGTAATAACAAAGGGAGTGAACAAGTAACCCAGTAAGTCTACAGTACGCGCGACTGCTGGTACTTCACGCGCCGGTACCACGACGACATCACGTCTTGTTTCCGCTTCAACACCTAATGTCCACAACTACTAAAAAGATTTATTACATTTTAATTAACACAAAAACTTACTTAAATAACCTAAAAAGACGTCGGATTCCTAAAAAGACGAACGAACCTAAAAAGACGAACTCAAATTCATTGTAACTTTCATTTTCGATTAAATCTCACTATATTGCGAACCTATGTACGTTGGGGATACGAAGGTATTCCGAAAATATTCAAACTTCAAACAATAGTTACAAACGGTAAACAATAGTTGTTGTTGCCTATGTATCTTAGTATCCCATCACTATAATGCTCGGAGAAATTTATTTATATCTTATTTCGACTGACCAGCACAATATACACAGGGTAGAAGAAAGCTGATAGAAGAAATAGCAGCATTCAAGTATACTGTGGGGTGCCTACAACTACGGGTGAACATAGCATTTACAGTTAACTTGATGAATGTTTTTAATTTTCCAATTCCTGCATGTTTTCTGCCAGCCAATACTAATAGTCATATTAGCAACAAATACTAGCGACAATGAAAATAACAATCCTACAGTGTTGTTCGAGGTTGGTAGCAAAAGCCCTGGACGCTATCGATCACTCGTCACTGCAGCCTGATCGTTGGCTTCTCTATTAACATCATCATATTGTTTTCGTTCACTACTGGACATGTGCCGTCCACCAGCAAGCCACTGAGTTCGATCTTCGGCTCTTCGTCCGTAAGGACTGCTAGACACAACATATACCGTCTCTTTACCCACCATAACGTAAGGGATTTACCAACTTACGCGAGCGATTTGAATAAATTTTGTAATGAAAAGAAATAGCGAGCGCGCACCCGCGTTCATTGCGTTGGATAACAAGAGGAGTCGTAAATGATTAAGAGAGACGACAAAATTCGGGACAGCCGCCTGCTCGCTCACCGTACGTCACGCGGGTTGTTCCGTTGCTCAGTTCAGTCTTGAATATTGAGAATATTTGTTCATTTACGTGATATGCGCGATTAACTACTCATCTTACTCGGACACTTGTCAGTCGCGGTGTGATTACATTTGCTAGCTACAATATACATATATATATATAAGATAATCCCGTTCGTGCCTGCATCGGTTATGTCGATAGTAGTACTACCACTACTGCAAAAAAATAATATCAATGTATTTGAAGATGTGATCAGCCATTGTGGCGAAATTAGTATGACCCCATAGAAATGTTTTTGAAAACTGTTGAATAGAACCTACTCGTATTAGTGACAACAGCATGTAGTATGGTATAGAAATGTTTAAGTAAGATCGAGAAATTTAAGTATCGCACCGCAAAGTGATAAATTTACTGTTAGAACCGAATTAATGTTCTGTTTTAGTTATCGCTAATTTTCATAACAGCAGTTCGTTCAAGCCAGGAACAAATAATAAGCCCTCGAAACATTCTAACACTCGAAAAGTTTCAACTCCATTCAACTCCCAAAAGCTACTTAATTTCACCATTTTCATGTCGAATTTCACAAATAACGTTAAGTATTTATCTAACAGGAAGAACGATCAGCGGCGAGGCGGCCGCCCTCTCCTTCATACATGATATTTTACCTTTATATACATGTTTATTTTGAAGTTCATTCTTTTTACTACGTAATCAGGCCATTTTACCTTGAGACGTATTTTAAAAACCGCTGTTTAACGTTTTGCACGTAAATTTACTGCTGTATAAAAATAACAATATATTGTAACAATCACACACACGAGGTTTTTCGAGCACTTTACGAGCCACACCCACGATATATTGACTTTAAAAAAGAAATGTTTTTATTTCAACGACTACGTCATACGTAATACATTACAGCAGATATTAGCGGTTAGTATTCAATATTATATATTGGTGTATTTAATATAGTCAATCGTAACAAGGTGGCTATTCGTGGAAACCAACAAGAGGAAATCGTCCAATATTTGGCCGAGTGTCAGTGATTTCGCGTTTAGCTCTCGCCTAACTCTAGATTGTCGTCAAATGTGTGCAGCGCGCTTATCCTTGTCACGTTGTATCCGAGAATACGTCGACACTGTAGGGCGGCTTGTGTCTAATTGTACTGGTTCATGTTTGAACAATATAAACCCTGCCCGTCAATGAAAGTCGAAACCTCCTCGATCGAAGGCACCTTTGTTGTGGGTACTCCCGGACGTCGGGACTTTAGATGAATTAAAATCGTTTATTTTGAAGTTTATTGTGAACAAACAAAATGTTCAACTAAATTTGAAAACAATTTAAATATATGTACTACATGAATACCTTCGATACGCAAATATGTTTTAAAATGTAAACCAAGTCATCTGTATATTGAAACTGCGATGGATGTGTAAAATAAAGTACGTGCTCACAAAAATGTCCGGGATTATTTTCCACATATATCTCGTGCCTAAAAAACGCGAGCTTTCCCACACAAAGGTTTTACTGTAAATTACAAGAGCGATATAGCGCGTGCTGCGACGAGTTTCATATAAATTGACTCCCTACGGACACTATTTTAAAAATCGAAATCAATTTTCAGCTTTTGCAATAATTATGTGTCTATTCCGGCCTACGTCCCAACGTATACGTAGCAGATGAATGCTCAGCAACTTGAATATTCCGTAATTTGATTAATTTTTCTCTAGTGATTTCGAAATAAAAACTGCTGTAAATTTCTCTTCTGTTTCTTAATCGCACACTCTTGTCAGAGTGGTGGTGGTTGGTGTGACAGTATCTCGGCCGCCTCGCTGCACCGATGTTCACTTCCAGGGCAGTTACACGTCACGCGATCTGCTTCTTTTTCTGGCGGCTGATTTTAGGCTAATACCAAAAGACGTCATTAACCTTCCAGATAAACATTTAAGTCGTTTGTTAAAGCAAATCTTTATAAATAAACCTATTACAAAGTAAATTTGGTGTAGTATAACTCCATCTCCACCATTTATTGAAAATATTTTATATTCTAATGTAAGTGCTTATTTTAAAAGATGCATAAACACACCTATGGGGTTTATTTCGCTGCTCTTTTCATTTTACGTACAAAAAGAGTTCTAATGAACCAATTTTGAATAAATGCAACTTGAATTTGATAACCGCTTTGATTATTCAATAATACAAAAATTGTCTATAATTACCATAATAGAACAAAAAGTCAGTCTGCTCAGTGTTACGATACAAAAGGGGTGCACTTGGTGTTTGCCCTTTTCTATCGTCACATCATTACGGATATACTTGTATATTGAGTTAGTGGAGGTGTACAGTATGAATTAACGTAATTACCTAAGAGGATCAAAGGATCAACTGTAATAACAGTCATACACACATATAACTCAAATCAAAATCAACACATAAAGCTGTAAATAAAACGTAACATCACGCCTGTAATCCTCGAAGAAGTAGATACAGAAATGTAGCACATTCCCACGTTATACCAGTTACGTTTACGTCCCACTATGTATGTAATAGTTGCTAAGTCTTTTGCCATGCACTAACTCCATCCACACTCTGAGCCATTACTAGAAAATCTAAGTTCGAAAAATTCAATTGCAGCCGACCCGGCGTTTGAACCCAGGATCTCTCGATCCGCAGTCGTGCTTGCAACCAACACGACCGACGAGGCAGTCAAGCTGCAAATAATGTTGCGTAATATTTTCCTCGCTACACACTTACTAAATATAAAAACGTAACGTAACATCACGCCTGTAATCCCCGAAGAGGTAGTCAGAGGAATGTAGAACATTCACACGTTTCACCAGTTACGTTTACGTCCCATTATGGAATAGGTGGTGAGCCTATTGCCATACATCGGGCACATATCCAGACTCCGAGCCACTACTAGAAAATCTAAATTAGAAAATTTTAGTAGTGCTCGAGCCGGGAATTGAACCTAGGACCTCCCGATCGGCAGTCGCACTTGCAATCAACACGACCAACGAGGCAGGTACAGTAACAAACATTAAATTTAATACCTCGACGTTGTTCTATTAAAATTAACGAACAAACACGGTCAGCATGTACAAAGAATAGTCTTTTTATCATCAATAAATAACAAAGACGATTCCATCATAATACTTCTCAGACCACTTCTGTTAATAAAATACTTTAAAATTTATTCTTAAGTATAACTGTACTATTTTTGTAGCTACATACATATAACTCTTTTGGCGCGTTTAAGTGAACGACGAATTTGCGCCAATGCAATACAATTTATTAATATTATATGTTCGTTTGTATCTGAGGAGTCTCGAAATATCGAACTAATATCCAATTTAATTATTTTAAATTAAATTCGTACTTAAGTACTTAGCGTCCTATTTTTCGTTATAATAAATAATAGAATATAATTAACACTTGGGGTAGGTATTCGATGTTTTAATCGAGATAAATATATCTATTCGATACAGATAATTAAGTAAGTACTTAGAATACTGGAAATTCATGTGTAACTATAGGTTCGTACACATTTTACTTGGAAACACGACCGTACTCGTACATTTTGTCGTGAATCTTCAGTATTTTCCTAATGAAAAAAAAACATTAATATTAAACTCAATTTTAAATAACTACATAGATACACAGTAAAAATATTTTTTTTATATTTGGCACTCGGCGTTCCCTGTCCACCCCGCAAGGGACCTGGCGTGAAGATATGTGTGTATGTACATAGTAAAAAATATAGCAGTATGTCAACATTTTCATCAAAACAAATAGAAGTAGGCAGAGGAGTGTAATACACTTCTACTATTTACCTATTAAATTCTACTTCCCACTATGGAATAGGGGTTGAGTCCACAAATCGAGACTCGGGGTACTGCCAAAAATTCTAGTTCGAAAAACCCGACCCGCGAACTGAACCCAGGACCCCTCGTTCAGCAGTCGCACTTGCAAACACTCGATTAACAAGGCAGTTTTAGATCATTCTAATTTGTAATTATGATTGTTTATTACTTGAAAATCTGTTTATTTTCTACCATTCAATTTCATTAGTGCACAAAACCAAATTTTGGCTTAACTCATAAAAACATTAATACTTTGTTGGACAAGAGTAAGATGCTTAATGCCACTAGTAACAGAATGGCAAAATTACGAATCATTATTTCTAACGATAGGAATGATACATAAATAATTTTAAAATTAATAAGTACTGTCAACAATACAAATTTACACATTTATACTATGAACAATACAAATAATAATGAATCATTAATTAATTCCTACGTACAATATATTCTTCCGAAAAATATTACCTAGTATTAAGTACATCCTGAGTAAGTCACCATATATTCGTCTGTCATTCAATGAAACACACACGAAAAATGTATATGGATGTGTAAACGTAACATCACGCCTATAATCCCCGAAGAAGTAGGCAGAGAAGTGTAGTACAGTCCACGTTTCATCAGTTACGTTTATGTCCCATAATGGATTTGCTTGCGAGTCTATTGCCATACAAAAAAATGTTGCCACTGATAAAAATATCAACTTTGAAAAGTTCAGTAATACCCGACCGGATTTGTTTGCAAGACTTGACGATTGCGAATCGATTCAGTCGCGCTTACAATCGCACGGGCGACGAGACATTCAAGTCAATATAAATGTATCACTTATAATGGTACTTGCAGGTAATAAGAAAGGGACATTTGGAAAGTCTTAATTAGCAGACCTCACTACATATTGTTAATATCCTATAAATCGAGCGGACACTATTTTTTAAACATTGGTATATACAGTTAGTATATTTTAGTTTCAATATTTAGTACTATCTGCAAACCCTATAAGGGATAGGCGCGATGATACGACAAGTTTTTATAATACACCCCACGTCTACCTCGCACCCCGTTCGCATCACATCGCTGAGCGCGACGAGATCTTTACAGCAGATGACGATGCCACGCGAAGTCTAATATTTTTTCGTACATGAAAAACGCGCTAACGGTTAGGCGGATTATTTAAACCTACATTCGCATCAAGACAAACACTGAACTGCATCAAAATCGTTACCAAATCAAGTTAACAAACTAGGATAAACACGCAGTCGTTGTAACCCACGAACGCCTGTCACCTGACATAGACAAAAACTACAATTGAGAATGGATCAGTGTCGACTTGTGTCTAATTATCCATTATTTATTTTGGATTAAACTGTCTCCATAAGGAACTAGATGAACCCTTAGAAATCTTGGTCCCAAAAAAAACCTAAGTACTTTTATTAAACCAAGCAGAAGATATCGATAAGAATTAAACACGAATGTAATAGAACCCGTGAATAGAATATAACCCGTGCGTATATAGGCGATAAACGTAGGGCTATTGGCCACGGTACTCGCTGCCTACCCCGTAAGTAGTGATACGATTAATTATGAAATGTATATGTACACTAACGACATCTATAAAACAACGACGAAACAAAATGATTCAAACATCAGTTAACAATGGCACCGCGATTAAAACTTATTATTAAAATACGCAAACATAAATTGGTTATCTTAATATATACGTATCTTTATTAATATAACAAGTAACTTATAGTTGAATATTACAATTTTCCAAAAATAACTTGTAAGTTTTTTTCCTATAGCGGGACAAAATTCCCTTTTGGCTGGGGGTAGTCAGAGAAAATTTTTTGAACATATGATTTTGACATTGTTCTTCTTTTGTCCAAAGTACTATCAACTTATCGTCAATACCATCCTAAAGTTTTTAAAAATTCACCTACTCGTTTCACCGTTCATCTCAATCTGAAAAGAAGTGCATGAATTCTTAGTTTATTCAATTGTAACATTGCAATAGAAAGCCGTATAATGAATATTTAGGGAGGAAATAAGAAATACTTTCAAAGAATACACTCGCATTTGTAGTTAGTTAATGTTGAATAAATAATTTGACGAATGTGTGACTTATTAAGTGATTCGTATTTAATATTAATATCAAAAAATCAACTAACTCAAATATACATCTCGGTTACTATAAATCATAAAATGTTAAATCTCAAAATATTTTTACTTTATTTTAACAATATCATATGAGTTTCGAGCCTTATTTGTAGTATCCAGACCCTCGATCGCGGCCCGGACAGTCTTCAACGACCGCCCGACGAGATTTTCGTCCACTTTGAGAACCATACAGATGTAAATGCGAACGAACAGACCGGGTGTGGCTTACCTTGCCGCCGAGCGGCGCGAGGATGAGCGGCGCGGAGCGCGCGGGCGCGTCGCGGCGGCGCGCGGCGGCGCGGCGCGCGGCGCCCGCGCGCTCGTGCGCGGCGC
>DWDU01001521.1:0-14469 GCA_018245575.1 Jemadia suekentonmiller
ATGTAATGTAATTTATCAGCAATCTGGTTACCATACCACAAGCTCTCTTGACGCTTACTTTGAGATCAGATGGCTGTGTGTGGAGATGTCCAGAAAAAAAAAGTACAGATTACTTTAGGATAGGTTAGTAATTCTCTGTAGGTACTTATTAACAAAGCTAACCATAAAAGCCGCGGCGCGCTGGGGATAGGTGATCTCCGTTTATTACAAAAGTACTATATTATCCACATAAATATGTATATGGTATGTGATTTCCAAGGTTATATAAACAATCAGGATATCCTTGAAACTAGGAGTTTGATTGACGTGAAGCATAATTATTGATTTTCTGATGCAGACGCTCACTAAAAGCGAATTTAAGGAAATTCCACCCCTAAGATAATAAATATGGGTTGAGAGTTTGTCTGTGATTTCATCGTTTTTGAAGTTATACATCTGACATTCTAAACTTTGGCTCTCAATAAACATTAAAATAGATGTGTTTGCTAGTTTTAGAAAATTGTACTCCACCAGGAGTAAAATAGAGGTTAAAATATTTATAGGTTATTATGAAATTTCGCGCCCTTTTGGAAGTAATATATCTGAAACTTCAGGTCTATGATTTTGCTCATAAAATAATTCATGTGTTTATAGATTTTTGGAAATACTACTCAGCATGAAGTAAAATAGGGGTTAAAAGATTGCATAAACTTTCATCAGCTGTACCTACATCTTAATTTTCAGATTTACATTCTCGATTATTTAAAATAATGTGTTTATTCATTTTTGAAAAGTCTTTCCCTAAAGGAGAAGTAAAGATTTTTAATCTCAAATAAGGTTTAAAAGTTTGTATGCAAATTCTTCTATTCGGTACACATAGGGTGTCCCTAGGGATCCCTGTGCATGTATTTGCTAAGAATTCCTAACAGTAACTACAGCATATTTTATAGCAATGGTGTTTATGTTCAGCATGTCACTGGTAGAATGTGACAGAGTGGAGTGGAGTTTTGATATTGGACAATACCTTAGATTGGTTAAGGCCTTAGCCTGTAAGTGTAACATGCATATCCAAAATTTCGATAGACTTTCAGAAAGATTTTATCAAAAAAACAGCCTTCTGCACAGATAAAAGTACAACCTACATTATAACAACAGTATTAGTTACTTACTTTTACAGTCAGCAGTCTTGTCTTTTTGCCATCCATTTGAACGATGAGTTTGGCGTTCAAGTCCTTCTCTCTGAAATGGAATTTCAATTTTTAAAGGTTTACAAGCAACAAGAAACATATCTGAACTATGAGACTTTGGTGTTGGTCAGTACTATTAATGTACCAGTAATTAGTCAGATTAGTGTTTGGGGACTGTGTAAAATGACTTTAAGAGCTAAGAATGACAGATACAGGTATAGTGTTGAGGAATAGTACCTAACAAATAGTACTAACCAATCCACAATGATTGATTGTATTAGGCACTGGTTCAGTATTAATTAGATAGTTACCAAAAAAATCAGTCATAATGTATGCGAGCCTGGCTGATAGGAAATAGTCTTATTCTAACACTCAAATCAGCAACTGCCTTAACCCTCTCATTCTGACAGACCTGTGTTCCACAGCAGCACAATAAAATCAAAAAGAAGAATAAGGAATCATCCTGCAGCATAGCCTGTTCTATTGCAGCCTCATATGTTGTTAATGTTATATTTTACAAGGGTTATATTAAAGGTATTTTCATGTTATGATACAGTATAAATGATAACAGTATTCCAAACATAACTATCGTGAAGACTGACTACTTCATTTGAAGGCACTGAGTGGAGGTAGTAGTGGAATCAAAATAACTGCAATGGTTGCAAATTTATATACAAATAATTAAATTACTAAATGGTGCTAATAGAGTATGGATATATGCATTTGAAATGTTATGTTTACTAACTTGATTGTTTTTTATTTCCTTTAACATAACAAGCTAAGAATACTTCTGGAAACCAGAAGTTATAGTGGTTGCTGGAGAATAGAATACTTCTATGAATGTTTACATCCAAACACTATATTAATATCAACTTATTTAATGTAGCATTTTGAAAAAGAACTCTATATTTATTACTGCTGTTGTGTCTCCTAATTTCTGTCTTACTTACATCATCTTTCATACTGCTAAACCATATTTTCCTTAAGTTTCTTCTCTCTTTCTTTCAGTTCATCATACTTTTTATATTTAAACTTTCATCTGTCTTTATAATATGGAAGTCATTTTGAAAAATATTGCATTTCAAATTTGTTTACTCCAATTTAGTACCCCAGTGCTGAAGTTAGGGCAACTGGCAACTAAGTATAGATTAAATCACTGACAAGTTAAATATTTGTAGGATGGACACAAGTACTTATTCTGTGTCTGGTTATAAAATTATCTATAAGACTGTATTTTTAGTTGTGTATATATATAATTTGCCAGCTCACTACTAACCATAGTAAAGGCTAAAATTTAAGCATCAAGAGTACCTGGTTAATCTGCAATATTTAAAATCAGATGACTGTTTCTGAAGTTGTATCACAGTATTAAAATTATTAATATACTATGAGAAATATAACATTTAACTATTGGTTACCAAATAGTGAACACAAAGTGTAAAACATAATGAGTCATAAGTACCAAACTTATTGACTAATAAAGAAAATGTAAGGAGCATTAAAATTAATTATACAACACCTAGACCCAAAAACATTTTAAAATAAAACTTGATATTATACTCTAGCTGTACCAATTCAAATATTCTTCATTAAATCTAAATAAAAGAAATGACAATTGATACAAAAAAAATCAATCAAGATTACTATCAAAGGACAATTTGTGAGAACTTCATATGGTCATCCTCAAGAACCTGTTTGCATTCCGTGCGTGTTAGTAAACAACATGAGCAAAACATTCATACCAGCATACTCGAGCTGCTCAGAAATCATCACAAAAGATGATCATGTAGGTCAGAGAATTTAACAATTTTTTTGTTAACTTTCATCCAAATGTTCCGAAGTACAGTTCGCGCTCCAAATGCAGCCCAACCGTGAAAGTTATTGTCGTACATCATGACATCATTGACTTTTTGCACTTTCAAAACCCCTGTTAGAATTGCCGTCTACAATCTCGCTAATGACCATAACAAAAAACATTTACTCTAATTGCCCAACAGCTGTTACACTCTGTTTTTTGTAGAAAGGATAATCGGCGTAAACGAAATTTTACAATCGCCCTTTATTACGATTTCATTTTTGTATATTGGATAATATTAATGTATTTCCTGACTGACCAAGAACTTACCTTTGATTGAACGGGCGAACCCTTACAGCCACTTTTACCGAGGCCATTGTCACACATTATATTATCACTCGTTGCTAAATTTATTTAAATTTACATTTATTGTGAATCCGACATCACAACGCGATTTGACAACTTATTTGTCTGACAGTCGATTAGACAATCGAACGTCCCGTTCGTGACAACGCGCGGGAAGTTGCAATGTACATGAATACACTTAAAAAATTACATTTACTATTTAATTGGTAAACTTACATGTAAAAATAAAATTGTAATTTTTCTTTACGCAGCTTTATTGCATTTAAAAGTTAGTAATCATTGCATTTCATCGATAGACATTTAAAATATATAATACATCGTATACTTGATGTTTAACTAAATTTACATGCAATTAATTATTTACATATTACTATCTTGTTTCTCAATATGTGATTATTAAGTTTAGTACATGATTACAGTAGAAAGGTGTAATTTTGAGAAATAAGCTTGAGATTTGTTGTAGGTAAAACAAAAATATAATTTTAAGTTTAGTCTACCAATACTTATTAATACACACAAAACAGTGTTTTGTGTTTAGTTTTTGTGGTTAAAAATTTAACCAAAAAATTTATACCTTACAGTTCGTACACAGTTTACAGTTCGTATACCTTAAATAGATGGCAACCAAAAATTGTAAGAGCTCTCTCAACATTCCGACATAGCAACACACGTACACACCATCACCAATTCACCGCCTCCATTGATTTGATTTGATGTAATTTGTCCTTCCGTAAGCGCAGGTTAGAATTGTTTTAATTTGCTGTTTCTTTTAATGTAACCTCTAATAAACTGATGTATATGAGCGTTGAAACTTAAAAAATAATACGTTTTATGATAATATCAATGATGGCCGCATTTTTTTTTTAATTTTACGTAGTTTCGTTACATAATAATGATATGTGCATGTTTTCTGGTTTCAGTAGTAAATTGATCAGGATGTCGGAGACTCCAGGTCGCCCCATGAAGTTTCCGTACACTTTATCTGCGAAAATTGCGCAGTTTCCCCTGAAATACTATATTCAGAACCAGTGGATCTGGCGCTACTGGATGCTCGGTATCGCCTTCTCTCTGCCCGTCTTCTATAAAATCCACAAACTAGGTAATGTTAATTACTGAAATATACTTTATTTTAAACATAATTCTATAGTACTGGCGATTTTGAAGAGTGAGAAAATATTTTGATTCGTACTTAATGATCACTAGGAGGTCTGATTAAGGACAACACAAATGCATAAATGTTGTAAAAGCCAATTCCAGATTACTGCTACAGTTTACCTCTTCAATATACATATTTCTCACCCACTGGTGTAACAGTTTGTCATACCTATCAATTGAGAGTACATATAATCTGACAAGTGGAATAGATGGACACTAATTTGTGCAATGCAGTCCAACCGATATTTAACAAGACCTTTTTAAATATCAAGGCAATAATTTCCTTCTGATATAGAGAAATCTCTTTACTTTTAGCAAACTCACCTGAGAATGTCAGCAAATGGGCTGAGATAAGGAGGAAGGAGGCGGCTGAACACCATCATTAATATCTGGGAACTAGACCCTGCTATTATATGGAAGGTACAATATTTATGTTGTAAGTGAAAGTGTATTAAATAAATCATGTTGTAGGTGAAATATTGTTTCAATTACTTTGAACTGAATTAGCCCATATCCATAACATAGACTAAAACCTATTAAAATACGCTAGCCAAAGCCAATAAAGTCCACTTTTGTATGTGAAGATGTTAGTGTTGATTTCTAAAAATCTCCAAAATTAAACATGACACAGATTTAAAACAAATTACTAAGCTTTTATGGCTCATTCATTAGGGTTTAAAATAACTATTACTGGAGACTTCTAGAATATTCCTCCACAGAGGCAATTAAGTTAGTTTGATTGATTGCATATAATAAGGATTGTATAGTTTTGGACAATGATAAATCAATATCAGCTTTTCAATGCTTTATTTACTACAATATAAATTATTATAAAACTTACAAATTACCTCAATAAATAATTGCAGACAAAAATGATTATAACTTGAAACAAACAATGTATTGAAATCACATCATTAAAACAAAGTTAACTAAGTTCCTATAGGAATGCACTTTGATCGCAGCTTAAATCCAGACATAGCATTCGCGAGAAAACTCAAATCAATGCAGAAATAAATTTAACAGTATTGCCACACATGCATTTAAAATTAAATCTCAATCGGCTATGCCTTCGTGCATCTTGGCAATACTCACTATGTAAACACAAAATTGCAGAACAAAAGAAAAACAAAAAAAGAGTATAAAATTTAATAAACAAAACATATTTTGAGAGATAATTCAATTGGAAAATTTTGATTAAAGAAAGAATGATTACTGTTTTAAAGCTAAGGCAATCTAAAAACTAATTAATGTAAGATCTACATAAAAGTAAGAGTGAATTATGCATCATACATAATATAGTGACAGATTATGTAAATTTACAAACATTTACATATTATCTTGTACCTTGAGTTTCTATGACAATCTATCATAAACTCCTGTTTACACAAAACATTTATATTCATGCCAAGCTTTTAAGAACACCACAATATTACAAATTCAAAATATAACGAGGGGACTACATACAATGTAATACAAGTGTGGCACAATTTATAACACTATTGCAGCATTGCCATAGTCTTGTAGCAATGAAATGTATGTACATATATATCCTTATTGTAAACACCACCATGTAGCCAATGTGTAGCTTGACAAGTATTTGGTTGTAATCCATCACAGTTTTATACTTTTTATATTTGGTTTCAATGGTCAGTTTCAAATGTTGTAATGAGTTGGGGTTAAATTTATTTGTTTAAGTTCAGTGAAATATTAAAATGGTAGTGGATTCTTAAACAATACTTTTACAAATAAACAGAAAAATAACATCACAAATTGAAGTGCCATAAAAAAATAAAATTAAGTTTTACAATATATTTTTATATGCCACTAGGACAATCAACGGTGTTCTGTTCATACAGGTACCTTGGGCTGGCCAATAAATACAAGTATCTAAGTAAAAATGCAGTGCAATTTAGTGGAAGGATAATGTGGAAAGTATTGTGGTATTTGAATATTAAATGTTGCATGTACAAATGAAAGTTATTTTAGTATTACTAGTTTTCGGCGTCAAAATTATTGGAAGTGTTCAGAGAAACTTGAGGCTTAGTGAAGGTCGAAAATAGAACAGGATCTGATTTTCGATTATACATAGTTTCAAATCAAAATCGGGTTTCGTTAAGGGTTGAATTATTATGTAATTTAACCTAATATGATTTTATCTCTCAAGACGGGAGGAACACGTAAATACTTTTCATTGTTGTTTATATAATAGCAGGAAACTTCAGTAATAAGTAGGTACAGATATTTTATTTTACGACGAGGGTTTCACTTTGATTGTTGTTAATAGTGCATGTGCACAGTGTGCTAGTTGCGTAGCTTCGGGAGCGCTGTCACGATCGCGAAGCGGTCCGTATACTAGTGTTTTTGGATCCGCGCAAGATGTCAGCAGTCCGTCCCGTCAGTAAAGCATACAAACGCAAAGAATTAAATGGAAAATATATGGAGGATTGTAAACAACACTAAAATTGAAAAACTAATTAATGAAAGCTTGACCAAAGTTCGGTGAAACGTGGCACGAAAAATTTAAAAAATAAAAATTTCATTTAAAAATGTATTTTTAATTTCTTTGCCAGCGCTACTTCAGTTTACACACTTACGCGTCTATCTGTACACGTCACTACTACAACCAAGACCAAACTTTCATCGTGAAATAGAACAGCTAAATTTGAATAAATATATTAGAAAAACATGTGGATAGAATAATTTATATTCTTCATATTTGCTGAGGGATAAAAACTAGTGAGTAAATAATTTGAGTGTCAGGATCAGGACCTATCATACTATATTGCAGAGATTGACAGACATATAGGCCATTTGGTTGTATGGTCGCCCTCGCCCACAAAACATTCACATGAGGATCCACCAGACTTGAAATAATTCCTCACTCCTGCTTAATATACAATGTAAATGCATTCAGGGGTACTCCAAGTTACATTAACGATCGAATTTGGTATTGTATCCTATATGGAAATTATTTTTACTGCAATTATATTTTGCATATTGTTAAAATAAGTGAAATTCACGAAAATAGTAATGGTTCAATTCAACACCACCCTTACATATTTTAAGTAGAGAAATGTGATAAATTAAATACAATATTATGATAATCAAAAAAACCGTCAAAGAGAGAGTGATCCGTGGATGGGGTCACGACCCTCAGCAGTGAGGAAAACGACAGGAGGAGGAGGAATGATAATCAAGAAAGCCCGCCAAGTGAACTATCAGTGTCATCTACATTCTCAAGTAAAAAAAGAGCTTAATTTATATAACAACTCAATTTAAAATTAAATACAATTTACAATTTTTTCTCATATTCAATTGGACTTAAGATTAGCCATTTATCAAAATATCGTTCGAAACTTCTATATACAGTGTAAACTCCTTATAACGTCGTTCGTTATAATGAAAAACTCTCTATAACGTAGAATTAATTCAATTTGATGGGTTTTTGGTTTTCATATTTAGACATCAACATATTTTTTTTTTTTTTATTATCAGCTTGCAAAGCAATTCTTTTGCGTTGCCGAAAGTTCTAAAAAATATACTTGAGGTCATAAACAGTATCTGGCCTTAATATGTGTACCATTATTCTTAGATTACATTGTCTGTAGGAAATTTTGGTCTCACTTACTGAACTTAAAAAAATACAAATCAAACATTGGCATAACAAAACACGTCAGACAACGTTACCAGAATATATGTATTTAGAATAATTTACCTATTGATAGTAATTAAATTAAGTAATTAAATTATTGTGATTGGTTACATTTGATTTATTTTTATTCTTTTATCTGTATAGCGAAAACTCTTTATACCGAAAAAAAATGGTCAGTCCCATGAAATTCTTTATAAAGAGTTTACACTGTACTACAATTCAATGCAACATAATACACTTTTTATAGTCTTTATTCACAAACAAAGCCCTTACAATTTTGAGTACATTAATATCACAACTGTGCATGTTCAGCTGTCAGAAGTCAGCTGAAGATGGCAAAAAAAAGTGGTAAGAACAGTCAGTTTTTTGACGAATGTGAAATATAAAGTTTGAAAACGTCATTTTTATTCATTGGTACAGATCCCAGAAATAAATTTGATATTACTCAGAATACAGCAGATATCACATGCACTATGACCATACACAAGTTATATTTTAACAGTTTATGATGTAATGACATATACATTGTTAACTAACTGTTAATGGAAAAAATATGTAAATATACATTAATTGTTATAAGAAACGAAATATTAAGTCCTAGATTCCATGTGCTACATTCTGGTAAATAATAGACGACACGCCCGAAATGATTAATACGAAATATACGAACAAAAATGCAGCACAGATATCGAATACTGGTAATCTTAACAAAGTCTCACCACATAGCATAGATTACAAGCATAATTGGTTCTCTGTACACAACATCCCTTATTGTGGGTAGTTTTGGAACACTCATAAGTCACTTTGTTTCATTGACCACAATCAGTCATCACAATAGTATTACTAGTTCACTTCACCCAATACCTTAATAACACACATAATCAAGTAAGTGTGGTGGGGTGAGTATGGATCATTTTAGTTTGGGCCTTTTCGATTTTGGCGCCTCATCGTGCTCATCTTGACTCCTCTTGGTTGCCTCCTCGCTGTCAGCTTCCGACACGACTTCCGGTATTTGTGGAAGTTCTAGCTCAGCGCAGCACTTGTTCATGAACTTCTGTAGCCGAGAGCCAGCCCTATCAAATATAATTAATATTATTGGATGTCATTATTTAATTTAATGGTGAAGGAAAACATCAATAAAAAAATTAGCATGTCTAAGGAGTTTTCTATAATGTCCTGTGAGGCGTGTGAAGTCTGCCAACCCACACTTAGCCAGCATGACCCACTATGGCCTTAATTCTTCTCACTGAGAGAGAAAATATGCCCACCAGTAGAACAAATTATGGAAGTATTGATGATGATTATTATTTGACTTCTCTTTCACAGAAAGGAGGGTCTTACACTTTAAGGCTCAGGTTAAGTGAGAGAAAGAAATATGAACTTTGAAACACTTATAAGAATATAAAAACTGTCATGTTTTAAACTCATGTCATGAAGCATATAGATAAGTATAGTGAGTATGATTAATGACGTAATATAATGTAAACCGACCTGGCAACAGGATGTGTTTCCTTGTTGTACGTGTAGCAGTTGGAAAACACGAGCGCGGCGTCAGAAATCAGCTCTTCGTCGGAGTGGTACTGGCCGGTCGAAAGCTTCTCTTGGATAGTGCTAAAGTCCATCGGCGTTTCGATCACGTCGAGGTAGTCCGGCACCTGGCGATCGAAGTGTGGTAAATAGATATTGCACTGAGCAGTTCCTTATCTTATCTCATATAAAGACTAACCTTAGACTTACTATGAATCATGTGAGATTTAAACTGAAATGTACTTTGTTTTAATGATCTGCCTACCACAGTCTACACCCAATGGGATAAAGACGCTATTCGAATGAGACGAATGGCATCAGACATAGGTGTGATGGAGGACATATTATGGTGAAGACAGGATGATACAAGATGTTGAATTTTTCACACATTACCAACCACCAAGTCTTAAATAAAACAGTCTATTCTATATCCACCAAATAAGCATCGATATATAAATCCTTAAATACGCACACGTAAATATAAAGATAATATTCATTGTAGAAAAAACATCCTCGCATTAGACAAGTGCTCATCGTAGGTCAGAATGCTTATAAGCAGTCAGTCTAGTTAAGTAACCAGTCGATCAACAGGCTACTTACAATACTTAAAAACTATTACAAAACATCTTTTACTATTTTATTTACATGCATGTTTGGCTAGTGTTAGGCCTAGAACCCGCCTGATCGCATATGATAATAGATATAAGCATAATTACAAACAAGATTCAGATCGCATGAGCAAATAAGATAGAGCATACATACCAGGGAGAAGCATTTTTTTTGTTTAAGCAGGCGAAATCTTCAAAAGGTACCCAATATCTTGGGAGAGATACCATAAAGCCTATTCACCCTTGCTTCAAAGATAGTATTTTTGTACTAATCTTACCGTTTCAATGGACACAGGTTCAGAGAACGGCCAGGAGTCCTTGTGCTTTATCACTTTACGTAACAACTGGTCCAACGCGTCCGTGTGAAGTCTCACGTCGGTTCTACTACTCCTTTTCCTCACCGCGCTACGTTCATCTGCCAACATTTCAAATTTTTATGTTTCTATATAGTTGGATGTCGATAAGATATTTCTTGTGCAGTCAATTATCATTAACAACAGTTTTGTTAATATCTCGAGATATTACTGTTATTCTATTTACTTACCGAGAGTATGAATGGTAATAAATCACAAGCGGGCTACCTTAAGCGACCGGCAGAAATAGAAAAATAGTCTTTATTTTCTTATTTCCTTTATATATATGGCACATATACACATGAGATAACATTTAAACCAAACAAAAAAGTTCACCTAGTCATTACGATTAAGAAAAGGGAGTTGTTTGGATATTAACTGACAAAAATATACACTTACCGTGGACGCCGTTGGTGAGTGAATGTTTTGACTTTCTCGCACTGCCGTTTAATTCCTCTTTCAGTCTGTAAACAACAGTCGGTGTTATATTTTTTACAGGATACAAGTAACCTTACAACGAAAATAATAATAACATTGTAATAAAAAAACGTAACATCAGGCATGTAATCCCCGAAGAGGTAGGCAGAGGAATATATCACACTCCCGCTTTTCACCAGTATATATTTACGTACCCACTATGGAATAGGTAGTAACTCTATTGCCATACACCAAGCACACATCTAAACTGCGAGCCACTACTGTCTAGAATGTATATTCTATTTAGAAAAATCCAATAATACCCAACCCATCATAATTCGCACCTAGGGCCTCTCAATTGACAGTAGCGTTTGCGACCACTCCACAAAGGTGGCAGTCTTAACAATTGATAATGAATTATTAGTAGAATTTCGTATTTAACGGATGCCGGGAACGGCTCTATGTAAATGGACATTATAACAGTACACATCGATACCTGTTAATGCCAGATACACATAATATAACATAAATAAATATATAATTGAAACATTAAGAATATGATTAATAAGTTAAATATTTTTTTCTCCAAGCAATATTTATAACAACATCAAGCATGTATTTCCCGACAGGGTAGGCAGAGAACGTAACACACGGACGTTTCACCTGTTACGTGAAGCGTCCCATGGAATAGAATGCTGAGCCTATTGCTATAAGTAATAATGTTAATATTATTATACGTATATCCGTATAATGTATGCGACACGCGTGTCCTCACTTTCTGCCTTTCTTGGCGGTGCCGTTGTGCAGCGGGGAGGGCTCCTTGCTGCCGCGGGGCCGCTTGTTCTTCAGCTTCACCAGCGGCGTGTTGTTGTCGCTGTCTTCCGAGTCTGCAACGTATGTTCCAGAGAACTATTAAAAACATCGTCTATACTCTGTCATTAGCGAGTGTTACGTTATTACGATTTTCTTTTATTTTTTCTAATTAATAGTATCTACTTTCCGTGTTCATTTCAATTTAAGTTTCGTTTTCAATTCATGTTGTCATTTAATTATTACGATTTGATAAAAAAAAAATCTAGTGTTATAGGAAGCTATTGCCACTCATACGCATGATATGCGCATAATTCCACTGGTGATGTCACTGCATCTGAGTTCGGTTTGTTTTTTTCTATTTGGTATTGGCAGGCTACACTTAGGTAACAATCTCGACGTTTGAAAAGCGAAGATACAACCTGAGATGTTCCACATTGACCGAGTATATTGATAATATCTCAGAAGAGTTGCTACTTTTAAGAACTGAGAGTGCATCACATGTGTCAGCTGTCTACATCTTTCCAACTACCACACAGAAATAGTGTAACAGCTCCTGCGCCACTTAAATCGTACTTCGGACGAAACTTCCAAATGTGTAATGTTACAATATAATGAATAGCTACCAATACAGGGATTTCTACATTTAAATAAATTACAGGATAATATAATAGGTTATTAGTATTATGTAGAATATAAAGTACATAATAAAAATAATTTATTATATATCAAATTAAAATAAGCAAGTAAGTAAGCGTGAACACGAGCGGACATTTAGGCTTTACTTCTATTGAGGTTCTATATGTGTTGTGAGCAAAAATGAAATGGTATGTATGTTAAAAGATCCGTAAGTTAAAAGTGATAAGGCTGAGGAAATCGAACTAAGCGGCCAAATGTAGTTGTACTGCCCTATGAATATGTTAGTAAATTAGCAACCCTGTGAAATGATACATAAACCTTTGTTTTTAACGTTCCTTGAGAAAATCCTGAAATTTAAACTTAACGCTACATGTAAATTGCATGTAGCAACGAAAACATCCACCAAAGCTAGAAACCAATCGAAGTGTTAAAAATATCCACAGAAATATAAAATAAAATCGTATTGATGTACTGTTTAAGTGTCATTGAAAATGGAAATATTATGTCGATACCCTTTAAAACACATGAAGCGAAATTAAATTTTGTAAAAGGCGAAGGAAAGTCAAGAAAAATGTATGAAGTATTATAATTTCTTCGTAAATGAGAGTAAAATGCAAAGCAGTGTATGGTAGGAGGTGTTAAAGTCGTCTTGAAAGAAGAACAACCATATTATGATACAACATGCCGGAATGTTAAAGTCTAGAATGGGACATGAAAGGTGCGAGCGAGACAGACGGATGCTGAAGAGCGTGCAACGCATATGACGACACTAATCCTTATGGGCTTATTTGAGGGAGAGTAACTGAAAGAAAGATAACGTAAAAGACGCAACGGAAACTAAGTGGTTCTTAAACGTGGTCCTTTTATTTTTATAAAAGACCACGAGCTCAACTTTATTTAAATACTTTATTTAAAGACAATAAGCTTTAATAGCCCGAACAGTTTGGTATCCGTAAGAATGGCGATGATCTCATGCTCTCTTGGGCAGAGAACCAAATTGGAAATATTATCATTGAGACGAGTCGTCTCTTTTAACGTCAAGTTACACTGGTACTGTGGTTTTGCAGCGCCCGTCGCTAGGCGGCGGGAGCGATAAGGGTATAAATGTCACATTGCGTCTTTTAGGTGGGAGTGGTGGCGAGGGAAGGGCGGCGGGGCGGGCGTCACGCACCGGAGGAGGCGAGGCGCGAGTGCAGCGCGCGCGCGTACCGCTGGATGTTGCAGATGGCCGTCACCGCGCAGCGCCGCACCGAGTGCTCTTTACAACAACAACACACGTCAGCACGCTCTATACGCTCTGCGCTCCATCCGCAGACATTTTGGAAGAGGCATTTCCAAAACATACGTTTACGTGTTCCTAACGTGTAACGTTATCTAACTTATATCCTCACGTACATATGTAACACTGTTTTATCACTCTTATCACATAAATAGCCAAGGTACCTCCTATCGTTTTTGGGACTGATCACGAGAAGATACATAACCCAATATTTGTTCCCATATTTACATATGTGACCATTATTCTCCAGGAATAACTATAATGTGATGTTGTAATTTTATAAATAAACTAAGTAATAATTTAATAGCATTATGGTGTTGAATATTATATATAAATATGAACTGCACCATGTAACATTATAAAAGTGGAGTATCTTAGTGCTTTGGGTTTAAACACTTTATCGACGATATTGAAATTTAAATTACAGTGTGCTTAATGTGGTATTACTCAAATAGCTACATAATTCATACTTATATACATACACATTTAATTACATGTTTACATTAATATCAAGCTTACTCATGGTACTTATAATCATACGATTCATGGTAGCAATAAAAGTATCAGTTTCAGCGCCCTCGAAGGCACATACAGAAGACGAGATAGTGTTATATCGAAGTAGCGGGCCGGCTCACCGCGCGCGGGCGCCAGGCAGGCGGCGCACAGCCAGCGGCGCGCGGCGCGGGCGCGGCGCGGCGCGGC
>DWDU01001522.1:0-14465 GCA_018245575.1 Jemadia suekentonmiller
CGGTGTATGGCAATAAGCTCATCACCTATTCCATAGTGGGACGTAAAGGTTGTAACTGGTGAAATGATGGAGTGTACTTTATTCTGTCCACGTCTTCGGGGATTACGGGCCTGATGTTACGTATATCTTTCAATTAATTTCAACATTTCTTTCGCCTTTTCTTCATCGCATACAAGCCTCAAACGATGTACATAAATCGTTTTGAAGGACATATTTAAGGCATATTAAGTTTGGCACATTTGTGTCATAGTTTTATGATGACATTAATAAAGATAAACATGTTATATATCATACCTTAATAAATATTTGTACCACGTTGTTATTGTACAGTGTATAAGCAGCTTAAGCCTATAATGTCGTATAGAGTAACCGCATTAATACGAACTCAGTTAGAAGCCGAGGCATCCTGCTGAGCTTTGAATCAATTTATTGACCTAGAGGAGACAAATTGCGTATATTCTCGTGTTTGTCACTGTTCCACGGGCTAATAGATCGCCACATCTTTATTAGAGTACCACAAACATTCGAATAATGAGATTGTACTGTCCGTAATGAGTTATTTGGTGATTCATGTATTTGATATATACGAAAGGTTCAATAGTAAGATACTCGATTCGAATATGAAACTTCGACGCTTCTATTTCAAATCTACTGTAAATGGAAGTTAATAATAATAACAATAATAAAGTCAATTATTCCGATTAAACATTTTTCCTTAATATGTAAAGTATTATTCTAAAAATTCTCTGAGTTCGGCCTGCCTATTGGCAAAGTCGTCCTCCAACAGTCTCCACTGTTGCCTGGTTTGAGCGACTGTTCGCTAGTTTGGATCTGGTGTCAATTTTATTTCATCTACGCACCTTGTATGTTGTCTTCCTCGTTTGCTTTTGCCATCCCTTGGGTAACACCCTGTGACTGATTTTCTCCACTTTCCCGTTTTGTCGCGGATCATATGGCCAAATTGAAATTACAATCTTAATAATACCAATACGCACTAATTAACATCGGTTTGAATTTGATTTTCGTGTATCGTTCGTTTAATATTACTTCGTTGTTCACTACTGTACCACTCATACTTCTATACATGTGTGTGTATATTGCATTTGACTTTCACTTATAAAGTTGAATTTGATTCTGTCAATATTCATATTACTAACGTCAATTACAGTTGAAGCTTACGCGATTTGAATGGTATGGTCTTTGTCTATGGACGGTTTAATTCAATTAAGGGTTCCGCTTGTAGTTCTTGCATGAAAGGGTATAGCAATTGGCTCGGATAAGGGTTTATTCGTGTTTATGTCTATGATCTTATCTGTGGTCTGTCTATCGGCATACGGGCGCGCGCCCTTTTATTAAAGTCCCATGTTAAACAATTTGATAGAAAACTGTGGAGTAGAAGTTACTGTTAAAAATATTTTTGTTTTGAATTATTATGTTTTAGTTATTATACATAATAAAGGATTATGAAGAATATGTGGAAGAGGCACGACAGGTGTACAAGATTAGAGATATTTAGCATTCTGTAATCTCTGTCTACACCGCAAGGGACCTAGCGTGAGGATATGTATGTAAAAAACGATTGTGTTAGTACGCTCGAATAATACTGAACTTGTACCTTTTTTGTTTTGATAAATATTTGCAGATATTAACTATATAATTTATTACATCTTTATATACCTGCACTATTAACATTCATTACAACTGTTAACAGGTAACATCTACACTCTCTTCTACATATTTATATGATTATGATCTAAATAAAAAACCATATATATAATTTATAAATTTATGCATTGTTATACTGATGCAGAAAAATACATACATGTGTTAGCTTCTCCATGCATGTTTTGTTCCATTTGCATGAGGGGTGTGTTCTAAATGAAAACGGGACAGGCATCTAAATTTAATAAGTTTTTGTATACCAGTATGTGTATCGTTATTCAATAAGTTATTACATTATTTGCATTGTTATGGGTCCAGTTATCTTTAAACGACAAAATGTAATGTTACCGTATATGTGTTTTGTTTGGAATTTCCAATACAGTCATATTTTGGTACATATATGTATATTTCCCTTAATTTCTTTTTGCGTATCCTCATGTTAAACAACGTACGTTCTGAAAAGAAAATAATTAAATATGTAATTTTGTTTTCATCAAATCGGTATGAAATTATATTGCAAACTTACTATAACTTTAATGTAAAAATGAGTTCTTTTTGGTTTCCTTTTCAATCAAATTACAACATTTAATTACCCATGCACACTTTCCTGATATGCGTTTATCTATATAGTCACAAATACTGGTACATTATAACTGATGCAGACGGACAAAAAAACAACATGGCGGATGGAACACCACAATGGAAGATGTAAAAGTCACGGCTCCACTGGATTGTGACCCGGTCAACAAACTCGCATCGTGACAGTAATAGCCCACACGTCACTCCGCTGTCGTCGGACACCGGCAGAGAGAAGTTAATTTCCACTTAATTATTCATTAAAAAACAAGCGCTCCTCTCATTCGTCCTGTGTACTTGCCTTTGTTTTACTTTGATTGGTTGAATGCTGCGTCATTTCTGATCATATTTCTAGTGATTATTAATTAATATCATCGTAATTTTGTAATATCATCAGACTGTTGCAGTCTTCTGTTCGACATAGGCCGCCCCTGAGGGGTTATGCCCGTAAGTTCTCACACCACCTATGCTGTTGCCCATATGCAGCCAGGGCGTTCTGCTATGCCTAGGCTAACCACGCCATACCGCGATCGACCGGCGCCGGGTTTAGTCGCCTCTTACGACTCCCTGTATCCCGGCACGGAGTCGGTGAATGTATTCTTACTCCGCCCGACATGGACTATTATATTTCACCATCATGGCCTCTGCCTTCGTCTTGGCTTTCCTTCTAGCGCGATGATTATGTTTTCAATTCCATGTACTAATTGTTCGAAAAATACTGGTACCGTCTTATACATTTCATCATGTTACACGTGATCTATAATGCTTTTGTGTGTTTGCGAACTATGCAATTCCAATAAGTTTTACTGCACAGGATGGACGTGTTACAATGGCATATAGAGAAACATTGTGAAGTTACTCTCTTGAAGAAAGAGCTACCATAAGAGATAACCTCATGTAATAAAAGAAAATAAACACAAAGACATCAATTTAAAAGAAAAAAATGTATTTTTCCACTCATCTTAATATTCTAATATTTTTCCATAGCTGACTATTGAAAAACACCACTAAACATTAAGTTCGCCCTTTCTTGTATATCTGTTTACAATTATCTATCAATAAAATATACCTGTTCCAACTTGTAATAAACTAGAATCATCTGCTAATGACTTATTCTTCTTATACCAGATCTAATCAATTTTATTATATTAAATTTCAATGTACATTAATAGTTAATTTTTTACTTCGAACAACAGCTTAATAGTTATTTTAATGCTTATTGAATATAAACAAAGTTATCGTAGATGAGATCATATCGGCGATATTCTTTTGTTTATTTCTAACAGCCTCAATATTGCTGAGTCACTGCGGTCGAGAAGAGGTGTGTGTTTACGGAAGGAGGCCTGCATGCTAAGATGATGGATCTCACGATTTATATATGAGTAGAGTTATTCTATTAATGTATTATCACGCCAGTGGGCTTAGACCAAATACTTTTCCGTGAGCGTTAACGCCAAACGACAACTTCAAAATGTATGGAAATGACATAGCTGCGGGATACAAATACGTCATCACGCTAGTTCGCTTATATCATTTCCATACATTTTGAAATTAGCGTTTGGCGTTAACGATTACAGGAAGTATTTTGCCTAAGCGCGCAGCTCTAATACGGTGAAGGTCGGTTGAAATGACGGTTTCCCAATATCTCATCTTCACAGACCTGATGTGTATCGTCTGCAATAGTCACTTTACATACTCGCGTTGACGCCTCTAACACTTACGATTCTACCACCAATATTGATATTTTGATCTTATCAATTTAATTTATTTGTTGATTACAATTACAATTTATATATTTTCCTTTTACAGTTTAATAGACTAGCGGCATAAATATCAGTATCCTATTTAGGAATTATGTTAATGTGAAATAGTTTAAGACTTGTACATATTTAGTTTAAGATTTGTACATATTTAGTTTAAGATTTGTACATATTATTATTCTAGTTCAAATAAGAATTTTAAATATTCTATCAAAACGGAGACGTCCCAAAAGAAAGCCTAGGAAAGAAAAACTGATAAAGATTTTTCCTCCTGAGAATTCTCAGCGATAAACAAAAACGTTTCCTTTCCTTACTACCTACTCATCAAGAAAACTTAGCTTGATCATAAATCTGTTCATGTAACAAAGCGGTTAACGTTAAAAAAATATATGTAGGTATAAATATTTGGCATACAAAGTGCTTCGGTTCGTGGGCCATTCTGTCAAAGTCCCACCGCGAAGGTACCAACTGGTGATTTTCTCGAAGAGGTACAAACAGCGCAAACAAGCTTGGTGAACTTCGACGGGCCGCCAACGCCGGGCGTATTAAAATCGTTCACGGCTCCTCTAAGGCACAATGCACATTGTCACCGAATATAAACATACACTGTTGCTTTTATAACACTATTGTGTCGCACCCTGCGCGGGCTGTTTACTGTTTTCACGGCGTATTCAACTATTTTATTATTCATGTAACAACAGTACCTTCTGTAATGTTAATAATTGAAGACTTCCGTGACAAGGTACAGAGGAGGGAGCTAACGCGAAATAATATATAATTTAACTGACAGACATTTTTTATGGGCTGCACAATACGCCCTCTCTCAGGATACGTTCTGCAGCCGTTTTCAGGTGTTTCTCGGCCGCGGACGCTACTTATGGAATGTTCAAATATGTATATGTTGTTATGAATGTTTTGAAGTTATAGTAATAATTCATTGCAAGAAAGTAGTCATACAAAGACGCTTACAACACATAAATTATATATGTTCTATCAATTCAAGACCCACCACCTATTCCATAGTGGGACGTAAACGTAACTGGTGAAACGTGGGAATGTTCTACATTCCTCTGCCAACCTCTTCGGGGATTACAGGCGTGATGTTACGTTTAGTTTATTTTACTCTAATGGGTAAGTTTTCACATGGCTAATAAATGCTTATTTGAAGAAAAGTGTTTGAAATTCTCCAAAGTTTCAATAACATATCTATCAAAAATATTTACCAATACTTTCCATATGGTCTCCTTCATGTGTGTGCTTGAAGATGTAGAGATGATACCTGGCTTGGTTAGTTGGCACTTGTTCAGGTAATTGGATAAGTGTTATAACTGCTGCTTTAGATAAGTGAATTTGTTCTTCTTCTAAATCTATAAAGAAAGATTAAGAATGGAAAGAATGAAATATAACTTTAACATACAGGATGAGTAAAAAAATTTAGATTAAGGTAAGTTTTTTTACACACTTTTACACAGAAAGTTTTGTTACACAATCACTATAAAGAAAATTACCTATTTTAAATTGTAAGTAATTGTAGGAACCACATTGGAGATCATTGATACCTTGTCTTGCTGTTTCCGTGATAGGAAAAGCGACTCCACCCATTGTTGACTGTCTGTTAAAAAATAAAATATATGTGATGAATGTATTGAGAAATGTTATTAATTTCTTTTCAGTACACAGAAAAATGCTTTTGTTTAAAAAAATAAACATAAAATAAAAGAGTATTCATTAAGACTCTTATTATTTATATTAAGAGTATACTTATATTAATACATTAAGAACATGTAACATGCAAACTCGAAGTCTTGGTTGAAAAAATGTTCATATCATATATTTTCATGAGAACTGATTTCATTACATAACATTTTTGTCATTCCCAGATAATTTTGTGAATAATATGAAAATAAAGTAACAGTGAATATAATTACAACTGAGTTTTAGAATGACTAAATATATTAACATTACATTATATTTACAACCTAAGCACATGCAGGTAAAAGAATGTACTTGTTCTTCAAGTATTTTAGCCTATGCTAAATAAATGTGCTTTTGGCCAACATCATAAAAATCTTTTGAAAACCTTTTATTTCAAATGAAAAAAAGAGATGAGTTTTAACAAAGCTTATAAAATATTAACACTAATCTTTTAAAGGTTTTTTATTTCAGTAGGTACT
Source organism: Jemadia suekentonmiller (assembly GCA_018245575.1). NCBI lineage: Eukaryota > Metazoa > Arthropoda > Insecta > Lepidoptera > Hesperiidae > Jemadia > Jemadia suekentonmiller. The sequence goes on from DWDU01001522.1 coordinate 6,173, forward strand.
TTACCTGGAATCTGTGCCATAGTTTGGTTCATGTTCACTTTGTTGCAGTTCTTTTAAAGCTTCTTCCCTATCCGTGAGAGGTGCTGGTGCATTCACTCCACTCACATGTGCTTTGTAACCCTTCAAGCACACCTCATCCTGAAAGATCAAAATATATATTGTGCATATATTTCAAAGTAATATGATATTTTAAGAAAAAGAAAATCTTCAATTACATGCAAAACACAATCAGTATTTACATTAAAGTTTATGAAACTTTTATATAATGTGTAAAACCAAGGAGATAAGAAATGTATTTATTTTTTAATGTAGACACTTATAGTAAGTTTCACACTATCAGTTTAAGTTTCTTAATAAACTAAGTAACAGATAACTTTGGTGTTTTTCTTGGTATTTACATTAAAAATATTTGAAAATGAACTCAAGTTCTTCGAGGATTATCAAGCTCAAATGGCAATGAGGTGTCTATATTTTGCAAAGTATGAAAACTGTTACAAGTACATAAATTCTTGAGTAAAGACAGCTTAGGAAGCAGTCTGTAAAACTCTTGTTCCTCCTGGTATTATGAAGTACTATTAGTCTGCAAGTAGGAGCTGAACATGTCAAACCAAGAATTGGGTGTGATAGCATCTGTAATGAGAGTCCAACATCCAGCAATGCATTGAAACAGTGATGGTGACAATGAAGAAATTATTTAGTTCAAAGTCAGAGACACTACAAAGTATCATCACCTTGTCAAGTCTTTCTGAATAAATAGTTTGAAAATATTATATTTTAACATGTTAGCACATCATCTTGTTCTTCATATCATGTTGTTTACAAATAGATACAAATATTTTGTCTGTACTACCTTAGCTGTAGCATGCATCTCATCCTTAATGTGAGCAGAACCGAACTCCTGTTTTAGCGTGGCCTTGGTAGAGGCGTACAACATTTTGTGTCGGACTGCTGCATCGTCAGGTGACCAACTCAGCAGCAACCATTCATGACCTAAGGAGTTGGTTGAATCAAACCTGTGGATGTTTTCGTTGTCTTATAAAATCAATACAAAGAAACTACTGATTCTACTGAAATATAATAAATTACGCCACTTACGCTAATAAAATTTCTTATTCATAGGGTTATAATTGAACAGTATATCCACCAACAAAGTTACCAGCAACAAATTTTTATACTCCACAAAAGAATCTACATTTATAGTAATAGATCTAAATAGGCCTTGCTGAATTAAATTGCGATTAAATACAACCAATATTAATTAGTTGGTTCCTCAGTTTTATATTTTTAGGAATATACATATTTCCTAGAATAAATTCTATAAATTAAATGTAGGTAGGGAATAATTGCAATTATATTTTAAATGAACCTATCATAAAAAACTGACTGCCTTTATGGTTAAGTAAATCCATGGTCGGTTTTAATCCTTGAGTCAAGTACTGTTGGTTTTATCTAACTTGAAATTTCTTGTAGTAACTTAGACTCTAGATTTGTCACTGGTATATGTTAATAGGCTCACCCTCTATGTCATGGTCACAGTTGAATCATGTAAGTATATTACTCTTCAGAGGACCTTTTCGGGGAAGTTTAGGTGAGATCTTTTGGTGTACATAGTAATTGATATAAGTTTACTTTACCTGTACAATATGTAGCAAGGTATATCTTCAACAATGAGTGATGGTAAATATTTATCAAAATCTTGTTCCCATGTGCCCTTCACTGGATGCTGTTTTGCCAATGTTAGCTCTTCTGCAATATTTCAATTGGAATACTATTGTAAATTTGTATTGATATATGAGGTTGTAATGGATGTAACAGCATAATGGCAGTGATGCTACACCTACTGCATTAAAGGAGAAGTGGATACTATGGTCCAATTTGCATGAAAGCTATGCATGTGTTGACATAGCTTATTTAAAGAACTTTTGAATTTTGTTTCAATATGAGCTAATTAATAGTATATCATTTGAAGCATTAGTATACCATTCCTCCCTATATTAATTCTTATTATTTGACCACCTCGATTGTCATGTTGGTTGGAAGTGTGGCTTGGAAAACGTTGATCGGTATCAAGAGGTCCTGGGTTCAAATAGCAGATGGGGCACTTCTGGATTTATCTAACTTAGATTTTCTAGTAGTGGCTTGGAGCCAACCAGTTGTATAGCTTTTGTATGTAGAAAAATATTACAAATTGTAATTCAAAGTGAATTATATTTTATCTATAACACTTCAAATCTTATCTTATAAATGCATTTAGCTATGATTACTTTCAGAGATTGGTGAAAATGTATTCTGTAGTCTCACCAACAACTAACAGTCAAGGTATATCTGAACCACTGTGAAAATAGCTAAACCCTTTTCATTTTGAAGATAGACTAATGTCCAACAGTATCAAAATTAAAAGGGTTGACAATGACATCTTTAGACATACAAATAACCTAAATAATATCTTACCATTTTCAATGCTAATTTTTAAAACCCTTATTTTACCATCTCTGCATTTTCCGAAATATTTTTTCAGTTCTGCATTGGCTGAAATAAGAAGGAAATAACTGTTATTAGTAAAAGCTTTGAATACTTTGGTATAATGATTTCAATGAATTTATTGTAATTTATGTCATATTATTATTATATCATCATGACAGGTTCCTTATAGGGTAGGCAAGGAGCACAGAGCCCAACTACTCTATCTTACAGATCTGCCACACTTCTTCCACATTCATCAGTCTGTTACATATATTTTATCTTATATCTTGATCTTAGAAAACTATACCTTAATTTTTATATCTTGTTATAACAGAAGACTACATACAGCAGCTCTCAGCATATCTACATTGTGATATGGCAGGTTCATAATATATTAAATTGTATGAAATATATTGATGCCCAACAAATGTGGTACAGTATGTTTTTAGATCTATCCAGTTAGAAGCATGTGCATTAATATTGGGTAAAAGGTAACTTAATTTATACATATTGTCCTTTTGAAAACCTATCTGTCAAATTCAGGGCAATATTCAAACTTGTCATTTAAGTAACCAAGCACATAACAAGTTAGTGAAATTAGTTTAAGATGAATCTTAAACTAATTCATTGCTATTCTAAAATTTCATATATCATCGTTACATATACTGCGAGTGTGAAGTAGGTGTATGATATTGATCGTTTTATTTTTAGCTTTATCCCTCACTCCACCTTAGAATGAGAACCGTACTTTTTTATGTATTTATTAAACGATATTACGTATTGAAAAATTGATACATTTGTCACAGAAAATTGATAATTTCAATAGATAAATGTAATTGAAACGGAAAACTGATATATTTATTTACGTACCTTGTATACCGGTCTGATGAGACATTTTGATGTAAAAGTAAGTTTCGTGGTGGTGAAATACTGTATATTTGATTATGAGAGTATGATTTAATTTTCTATTTCTAACGGGAAATTCATGTGGGCGGAAGATATTCGGTAAACAACAGTGTCAATGTCATCACTTCCTGACTGTTCTGGCTATCGGTGTTCCCTTCCGCAACTGTCACTGTCATAGATGTCATTTGTCAATGTCATATGTTGTTATAATGTAGAACAAGTATGGTAGATAAGTTAAGACAAGGTATGGGAATAAATTAAGTTTGTTATTGTTATATATTAACAATCTGTAAACTACAGCAGCAACTACTTTCCGAACCCTGGCCTCCCCGGACACCGAATATACAACAGTTATATAGTTAACAGTATTTACTCATTTTCATGATGGTCACTATTACAAGTTGATCATTATTTATAGAAAAAGTCAGTATGTACCAATATTTTATTATTTTTATTCCTAAATAGTCCATATCGGGGTGGACTAAAAAATATATTCTGGATCCAGTGCCGAGATACAGGATGTCGTAACAGTGCTGGCAGATCGCGGTATGAGGCAATCTGTTTAACTTTATACGCACAGTTTCATGCCCTGGCCGCCTATGAGCAGCAGCGTCGACGATGTGAGAAGCTGTGCTCTGCGATCTTCAACCTACCTACCACAATGCCTAGCGTAGAGAATATGAATATAACTCCTTCAGGGAGACCTATGTCTAGCCGTGGACTATAATAGGCTGATGATGATGATTCCTTAATATTTCACAATGGATAACAGTCTAAATATAAGACATAATTACATTTAATAATAGTCTTCTGAAAATGTTACGTTATTCTTATTAACCGTAATTATTATTACTAGTTTTGACACAGTTAACACAGTTTAACATTGATGCTTAGTATCTACTAATTCTAACATTCAAGCTTATTTTAACTGAATATTCCGACGAAGTGTATGTATTATCGAAATTTGAAACAAGATTTTATTCATTTATTTGTAAATACACATCTTTTAATTGATTGTTGTTCTGTTAATTACATTTGTATCTTTGGGTATCTAATACCTTTAAACGAGCAATTTATATATTATATCAACGATCTCGGAAACGGCTCCAAAATTTTCTTGGAATTCTGCAGCTGGGGGGTTTCGGGAGCAATAAATCGATATAGCTAGGTATTATTTTCAAAAAATGTCGTTTTAACCGTGTTTTTATTGAATAAAAACCTCCTACAATCTTATTGAACATATGTACAGATTAAAGAGTACAGTTTATTTTAATCGAAACAGACAAACAAAAATAATATTCAGCTTTTGGTAGTATCGCGTACTCGTAGTTCTGGTCTATCTGTTTCTTTAAGATTGATAACCTGATTTAGTCTGTAATGGTGTGAAACTAATAGTCTGGTGCATAATTTCAAATCGGTGATAATTATTAATAAAGCCCTCTAAAATATGAACGATAGCTTATTCAAATCGGAATTACGTCTATCGGAATTACGTTAATCGTATCAAAATTGTATATAAGTACATAGAATATTAAAAAAGTGATAAACAAATCAAGAAAAAAAGGCATGCCGTTTTTAGCTCATAACTCGAAAACTTCTAATAATCAAAACATTAAAAAAGTTTCTGAATGAGGATAAAATCTTCGATAAAAAAGTTCTAACTCTTCCGACTCTATCTCCGTTGCTTCTAATTTTAATTTAACGCTGATAATAGCGTCCCTCGCACATAACGTGTGCGTAGATTTCGCACGCCAAGAAACCGAGCATGGTATCATAAAACAAGTTTAAGTAGTACGATATTATTTAGAACATTCAAAAAACACTTAAGCGATACAGGTAAGTCTATATAGATTTACCTCATAAGAATCTACAATTCACACTCATGTCGTGAATCTGTTTGTTTACTCTACTGTTATTCATTCTTTCTACATGCCAAAACCGTCTAATGTCTATTAAGTACCTATATCTTACGAGGCTGTAGTCTCCACATGTCTGGTACCAACGCTTCTAATTACATGATAATAGTACCTACTTCTAATCATAATTGAGTAATTAATAACAATCATTATTTAAAAAAATAGAAATTATATAAAACATAATTATGAAACGCAATCATTCTTTGAAATAGGTACCTACGTACAGTTATAATATTAAGTGGCTGGAGTCTTATAGTGCGTACTGAAATGAATTGGAAATTCAAATTCGTTTTTTTTTTGGTGCGAAACGATCTGTCAAAATACTATCATAAACTTGGGATTTACGGGTATCTGGTTATGTTCGGTATATGTAGTTCAATAATCATGTTACAATAATTTTTAGAAGAGAAATTTATTTAAAATAATTTTAGTCCTAATATACCTTCACACCTTAGAAAAAATATTATCCAAAAAACTATACCTTTGAAAAAGTAAACATCTTAGAATAAAAGAAAAAAAAAGAAGGTCCGGGTAAAAGTATCTTCATCAGACGACTTTAATGAATGTAGAGGAGGCGAAAGAAATCTATCAGGATTGTATCAAGTGAATATCCTCAATCTCTATCTACCCTTTGAGAAATAAGAGCTGGCAGTTTGTACATGTGTGTGTCTATATATAAACACCTAATTACAAAGATACAGTGCCTAATACAGAAAATGTGGGTAGAGTACATTTTCGCACGTAAGAAATGCTTTCGCGATAGACAGAACGTTGTGTTTTCAACGCAAATTGTACAAACACAGATACGTTTGTGTAATTAGCGAGTGTTTCTTGCGCTGATTTGATTTTATGTTGAGAAGCGAACGAGAAATAAGGTATTAACATTTTGGTTTCCGTTCAAACTAACAACTTGAATAATTAACATAGTGACGTTACTTAAATAAGCTATCGGCAAGATTTGGTTTTGGATCTTACGCATTTTAACCTTACATAGTTACGTTGCCTATAAAACATGTACATATTATGTATACACATTTATGTTTTAAAATTTATTTTTTGAATTATGATGTAAACGTTTCCTTTTGCGCTGTATTTCTCTGACAATTTTTATGTCTATCTTTAATGTTAATAAGTAGTTAATAAGTAGCGTAGTGTAGTTGAAAATTTTCTGCCTACCACAAGGTGTAAAAAACACGATAATTGAACTGAATCCCTATAAGATGTGTAACGGACTGGGGCGGCCTCCGCTGTGACAACTATACCGATGTTTTATTACAGAGCAAGTCAGCCAAGCGAGTATCAGGTTGATTTATAGCTGTAAAAATATTTACTTTTACATGAGGAACGAGGTTTTATTATTAAATATTTTTTTGGGCTTACTTAGTAACACATGTTCCGGGAAACTAATACGGCATTAACTTCGTTCAATCCGAGTGAAGGCAAACATCGCGAACACCTTCAGCCCTTAGATGTAAACGCAACAATATGCTGCAATCCCCGAAGAGGTAGGCAGAGGAGTGTAGTACACTCCAACGTTTCACCACTTACGTTTACGTCCCAATATGGAATAGGCGTGAGCCTATTACTATACACCGGGCACAAATCCATACTCCGGACCACTACCAGAAAATCTAAGTTATAAAAATTAAGTAGCGCCTGACCCGGGATTTGAACCCGGGACTTCTCGATCGGCAGTCGCGCTTGCAATCGACACGATCAACGAGTGTAGAACTCTCACGTTTAACCAGTTATTTTTGCATGCATTACAGTGCCCACCATGCAATACAAGGTGAGCCTAGTGGCCTACACCCGGCACAAATTTTCTAACAACAATTTCTAGTAGACATTGTAGTTAGAAAAGTTCATTAGTAGGAGGAGACTTGGTGTTCTCCAAAAGGATTTTTAACGCGTACGAAGTTTGCTAATGTGCTGTAGAGTTAATAAAAGACCCGCTTCGATCTAAGGCTCGTTTATTACTGTCTAAGTCCAACTGCCAAAGCTACATATTAAAACTTAACCTAAATCCATACACACACACACAACGCACCTTATAACTAACTTATACAACACTACAGTGCAATTGGCCAGCTTATCAAGCTACTTAACTTATGTATTACTTATTATAATTACTTTATTCTACCTGAACTATTAACACTCAGCCTTGACTATTTCGCTTTGAGAGGAGATCCAAGTTCAATGGTAGACGGATATGGAATTTTTGACGTTATTTTATGAAACAGATTTCTCTAGACTATTATTATTAGTGAATTTTTTGAAAGAGATTTCTTTATGATGCAGATAAATTCTAACCAGTCATAGATATACATTCTTATAGATGATATTTTTTTTTTTTTTTTATAAATTTTAAATTGTAAAATTCTAGATACCTTAATTGGTATTCTGCACAAATATTAGCTTCAGTGAAACAGAGGCAATAGGTAGTTATTGAAAATATGTGGCTAATGAAATGATTACTCAGGTATTATAGGTAAACCGTTAATTTGATTAATTACATTCTATTTTCCAATCGCAAACCTAGAAATTAATCGAAAATGCTCTGTTAAAATAGGTGTTAACCACTGTAATGATATATTTAATAAGTCATTGTTATATTAAAACAGTCATGTTTTTTTTTACACCAAACTCACCTTTACCCTATTTTTTGATTGATCATTTTGATAATAGAATTTTAGTTGTGATTAATTAACATTCTGAAGTCAATTTATAATAAATTATTAGTATTCTTATAAAACTAAATCTGTTATATTTTTCCTTGTTATTGACTGCGAAACATTTCCACCGAAATACGAGTATGACCAGACTTGGGAAAAATCTAGCAATGAAAAGATGACCGCATGAAGCGTTGTCTCACTTTCACACCATGAAGCATTTTAATGTAAGTTAGGTATATATTATGTGCACTGACTGCTTAAAACGTAAACGTAACATCACGCCTGTTATCCCCGAAGAGGTAGGCAGAGGAGTGTAGAACACTCCCACGTTTCACC
>DWDU01001523.1:0-14463 GCA_018245575.1 Jemadia suekentonmiller
GGTGCTATGTGGACCTCACAAGTAGTGTCTGTCTTGTCTCGAATAGGACACACGTTGACTACGATAAGTACGCGCTTACTAACCTGTACCTACTAAACGGAGTACCCGGCCACGTGAACGCGGCCGGATCGTTTGCTATCCGTCATAGATATGATAGTAGGTATACATGCACGAATTATTATATTACAGCCGCACTACTGTCGGGCGCTGGACGTTCCTACTGCGACGACAATCCTGGAGCGTATTCTACAAAGCTGATCCAGCGTGACATTGTCAAACGATCAAATCGAAGGATGAGATAAGTAGATATATTACAGTTAGATGTAATCACACTCAGCGATATTGGGCATCAGCCCGCGCCCAGTACACGACCAATACAGAATAATCCTGTGTAATCTGGTGTTAATCCGACTCTCACCGTATGAACGAACTCTTTATCACTTTGAGCTTCCGATCTCCGCGCGTCGCTCCCGAGCTTTGTTCCGCGCGCTCTATTCACGCGCACCCCATCCCTCCTGCGTGCGTAATGTCCGCTTTTTTTTTAATTTTCAAGCATTTAGTAATATGTTGATTTGTAGTTATAACGTAGTAAGCAGTGACAGTCGAGTGGCTTAGCATTCAGCCTCCCAGCCCGGGGGTCCTGGGTTAAAATCCCGACACGCAGCTATTTATAGAAAATGACTGTTTGTAGATGAAACATAATTTGCTGAACAACACAAGGTTGCAGAGGGAAATCGTCGTCGGGGCAAACACTTATGCGATGGACCTAACACTTGTCTAGTACGAGTCTGTCAAAGGGTGCAATAGCACAGGTACTGCTTCGTCTGGCATCCGACGGCGGCGCCCGCGTTGCCCGCGTTGCCCGCGTCGGCGGGGCTGTGCCCACATTGCCGGTTGGAGGTGTTTGAATGTATCTGTAAGCCTGTAGGTACACCGCGCTCGCACAATACACGAGGCTCTGGCGGACATTGTCTATTTACACCGAAGCAGTTGCGTTTCAATCGTTTCCGCCCACATCGTGATCCTATTACTCGCCCTATTCTGCGCGGCTCGGCCGACCTCGGCGCATTGTCGCGGGATTAGTGACGTCACGCAGTTTTGGAGCGAAAACACCGCGTTTTGCACAATTGTAACGTTAATGTGATATGAAGGCGAGGGCCTCATTCTTTGAAGAATTAAATCTGTCTGAAAGAGCGAATGAGAAGATAGATACAGTATTTCAAAGATATTTTGGAGTTAAAATTCTCTGAACTTAAAACTTATAATAGGCAGATTTCTCGTGCAGAATGTCTACATGGCATACTATACCTTACTTCCGAAATCGTCGTGTAGGAAGGGAGTAACGAATATAAAAAGCACGGGTGTAATAGTCGAAATACTTGACGCTCGGTTCGCTCTACCTACCTTGTAAGGGAAAGGGCGTGATGACATTACAATAACCAAAATGTCTGTACCTTCCAGAACAAGCAGTAAGGCGGTGAAGCTGCGGCCACGTGCATGTTCACACGCCCTTGTGCGTCGTCGGGCGGCGTGCCGTCGGCCGCACGGGCCGCGGCCGCGCGCCTCCGACGACTCCGCTCGCTCCGATTTGGTACGAACTTCCTGCTCTGAGAATCCAAAGGATTAAGCCATAAGCTGACACACTGCTATGGGCGGATTGGCAAACGCGTGTTAGCTTCATATTATGTTCATTTGAGAAGGATACCTAAAGCATTTCGCATGAAACACCTCAGTAGTGTTTTACCATTTGACTGTATATCGTAGTGGACACGTGTGTGGTAAAGTCTATTTATTTACTGTAAACTAAATAATGAACTTAGCGTACCTCTCAGCTAAGGCGGATATTGTGGATTCCATTCCCAGCAGAGACAAGACAATGAATAATATAATCATAATGATATCATTATTATACGAGTATATTGTTGGCATCAGCTGGACAACCAGGATTATTGAATGTTCCCCGAACGTCAAAAATTTCTGCCTGAGTGTTTCCAGCGCGTGTCCGCGACCGAAGCCTCTTCTATTTGATTTATAATTTTGTTTACAATCATGTACTTAAGTCAATTATTACAATTGTGACCAGTAAAATAGCTGTGAGGCGCGAGAATTCTCCCACCTGCGTGCTAAAATATAATAATACTCTTAGACATAGTCAATTGTAGCTACACATGGAACATTTAGGAGTGTTTACTAGTTACCTACCGTGAGCAGCGATCTGTTATCATCTGTGTGTGTGTTGTTCTACGGTAATCCTCGCGCGAACACAACCTCTACGTGTTCATATATTTATTAAGTACGAACAATGCTGTAACTGAATGAAGCGCAGCAGCTTGTCTATTGTTGAAGCTCGTGGAGAGCTCTTCCCTGTCAGTACTAATATATGTAGGAACTCGTTACTTGGATGATAAGCTCCTTCACTCTCGAAAGGCGCGAGTTGTGATCGTTATTGTCTTACTGTTATGATTCAAAATTGCTCAAACCATATGCCACAGTGGGCTGCCTCCGTGCGCTCTGACCCCAGTTCATTAAATTAAGCCGAGCGTCGTAATAAACATTATGGTAACTGCACTCCGCCGAGCAAATCATATAAAACACGAGTGCCCCGGGAAAATCATAACAGCGCCAAAGAATATTTTGGAAAAGAGCGGGCTACGGCGATGTTTTGTGCCTACGTCGGCAGTCCTACGTTGACAGTCAAGACCTAAGTAGGGGCACGAGGAGGCTCCCTACCTAATTTTAATGAATAGTTTAGCTCATAAGAAGTAAAAATATTTCGTTGAATATGTAGGTACTGTTATTTTTTGTAAACCACAAAGTAAGAAACTAATCACTAATTATGTAGCTTAATAGGAATGGTTGATTAATATCAGTGAGGAAGATCGTGCGTGTTCACCATGTCGTACATCCTTACATATCTAACACTCACCTGCCTAAGTGCTACTGGTCGTACAATGATTTCTATTTCATTACGCCACTTCGCACACTGTTATGTTCGAACATGAAAGGGAAGTTTTTATTATCTTTCTCGTGTCTACGAGGCGTAACGATCAAGCCGCAAATTGTAGTTTAACATGTACATTCTAGCTAGACTGACTGATCGATGAACTGAGATAATTTATTTTCATGATAATTTAACAGTTTGAGTGAAATTAAATATTTCGAACAATTGAGGGCTCTTCTGTACAAAGTCACCCACTCTATGCACCAAGGGGTCGTGAAGAGATCGCAGATTTTGTTTCATTGTCCCTCCGACCCGAGCCCGAGGGCGTAAAAAACCCGCGCAATATGTTTTTAAAGAGGGTCTGAGCCGTCGCCTCGCATCAGGCTCGCGGCTTGATTGATATTTTATTGTTATGTCGGTTAGCGGCGAGTCGGCCGCAGTGTGCGCGTTCTGTCTCAACGGCGAGCTGAAACAAAACGTGCGAATCATTGTTACCAATGCTGTTTAGCTACAAATACGCTCCAGTCATTCACTGAAACGTTTATTTAACAGTTTTAATAATTTTACAAACCTTTGTCGGATTAATATATCTACATAATTTAACATTAAATGCGAAGTGAACTGTCATCGTGTCATCGAGACTCTTGTCTATTAGACTCATCAATTTATACAATCTGCAAAGTTACAGATTCACTACTTACAGATATATCAGCTATAATTAAAGAACAAGTACATCCCTTCTTAACATGAATATGTGAAAATAAATGTGAATGGGTTCTGAAGTTGTTCCTGAGCGGCTCCGCCCAGCGCCGCCGCCGCCCGGCCGCGCCGCCCGGCCGCGCCGCGTGCGCGAGACAGCCAATGCTGTCGGGGTGAGCCGCGCCTGCTCGCTAGGGCAACCACACTCACTCATCGATAAGTTGTACACACATACCTTCAGAGATGTCTACCAATTGTAGTTGTTGCAAGCATCTATTCGAGTGGCAGGTTTTACGTTGTGTTTCGTTACAACTGTAACTTACCGTGGGTTGGTTTTCGAATGTCAAGTCTATATTTTCCCACGCTCATCAGATCGCGATATAAAGTAGTACCTACCTAGGCACCACTAAATGTCCTGGCCATTGACGAGTAGCAGTGGAGGTGGATCGAGAATCTACTCTGCCATACCCAACTCGCGTCTTCGGCGTAAGGATTATGAGCAATACCCTATCTCTGTCCAGCAGTGGACCCAGGTAGGTCTGTGATGCTGAAATTTGTTTACTTTAACATTCATATTTACATATTTACCTATGTAAAAATGGTAACATCACGCATTTAACTCCGAAAAGATAAGTAGAGGAGTGTAGCACATTGCCACCTTTCACCAGATACATTTTACAATACTAAAAAAAAAAGTAACATCACGCCTGTAATCCCCGAAGAGGTAGGCAGAGGAGTGTATAGAACACTCCCACGTTTCACCAGTTACGTTTACGTCCCACTATGGAATAATAATAATATATTACTAATTACTTGTATTATTGTACCATTATTAAATATTTGTATGCTAAATCAAACATTATCTACATCTCTATTAACGTAATGATCAATCATAAAATGTGACGAAAGCAGATAGTGCAAAAAGTTCATACTCATGACGGGGCGCCAAATGGTCCGCAAAACAAAAATTAGCTGGAACATTTTTATTTTTATTACAATCGATTTCTGAAAATATAATTTTATATGGCGTTCGAATGGGGGGCGGAGACGAGAGAGGGGGGAACATAAAAACTTATCGTGCGAGTTAAGCTCGCTGTGCTATGTACGGACCTTATTCAAGTACGATGCCTATATTCATTACACCACTCGCCGAACATTGAAGTTACATCCACATCAAAATCTCCACGGCTCGGGTGGCCAGGTCTTGTTCACCGTATACGTGCGTGCGTGTTTTCAAAATATGTATAAAATGAATCATGGGGTTTTTCAAGGAAAGGTAAAAAAATAGGTGAGTTAAACCGATATATACATACAATTGGTATTTCGTAAATGCAATTTCGTCTCGTTCATAACGAAGTGTAATAACAAAATAAATTCGTGTTTCCGCCCCGACAGAGGTTAAGTTGGGGAAAGAGGGGTAATTGAGCACGGCCGGTAATTGAAGACACCCGTATATTTGAGTGTAACCCTGCACTATTCCGAGCTGCACAGATTTAACAGGCGCATCAAGCGCTACTCAGTGCGTCCGCCAAGTTGAGACAGGAATCGATTGTACGCTGGCAGGCTGTCGCGGTAAGTCTGATATTAAATTTCGTACTTTTGTTGTAATTTTTGGCTCGTGTAATACTCGCTGTAGACATCGTCTGTTTAACTTTAAGGTTAGTCTTTTTTTCTCTTATCCCCTTGCCTGTATTATCGGCATGTAGAAACCACATAGCTTTAAGTTCAATAAAATTACATCTGCGAGTTATGACAATTTTGATTTAGAACATCTGCTGCGGGTAATTAGGAACGGCCTCAGACGGGCAAATGGGACCGGCCCTAGTTGCTTCTATTAGTTGTCATATCTCTTTTGAAATTCTCTGACCTTAACTTATCTTAAACATTGTTATAGATGCCTTAAAAATATGAAAAGAAAACTGCACCGCGAAACGAAATTCAGTCTTCCGCGTGCTATAGAAGATGACAGGTGTAAAAAGCTAACATTGGACCAAGCTATTTTATATTGTTTTTACAAAACAAGCAACCGTAACCATTTGACTCTATTTATAACGATAAAACTATCATAAAATATTGAGTATTTGAGCTTATATCAAATACATGAGCAAAGATGAACTATTAATAAAAACGTAGTAAAACATCTTCTTGTTCAAATTTGTTGAACGTGGGATTAACATAATTTTAAGTTTATTGCACTCTCATAACTAGCTTTACCAGTCAAAGTGAAACTTAACATCACGTCTTGTTTCCCTATAGAGGTAGGCAAGGGAGCGTAATATACTCTCACGTATCACCAATTACGTTGAAGTCCCACGAATGCATTGCTATGTGCCGAACCCATAATTACTCAGACTCCGAGCCACTACTAGCAAATCTAAGTTAGACAAATGTGATAGTGCCGGACCCGGGATTTGAACCCAGGACCTCCCGATCGACAGTTGCGCTCGCAACCGATACGACCAAAGAAACAGTATAAAGTGATAAATGATTATTATTTTATGAATTTAAAAAAAACCGACCTGCTCCGAAGGGCAATGACTTGTCCATGCTAACTTGTAATTTCCCGTCGCGGATGAATCGTTCGGGTCGGAAGTTTTCTGGATCACCCCATATTTCTTTATCATTGTGTAATGCCGTGTAGTTAACAGAAACCAGTGAGCCCTGAAAAGGAATGAAGGCATTCGTCCACATTAAAATAAATAGATGAAAAAACATAATTATTTTATAAAATGAAGGCTGAAACAGATCAAAACCTAAAAATTAAAATTTAAACCAAGTTCTTATGCGAAAAAGCAAACAGAAAAATATTTCCATAGTCATTGTCTATAATAGAATAATAACAAGAACACATTATATGTATATAAGAATATTTACATATACCTACATTTGTATATTATACATATTGTTGTTAACTTTTGAAGAAACAACTAGTTTTATAATCACTGCGTCGTCAGTGATGGTAACCGCAGGTCACCTCTACGTCGCTTGCTTTCGTGGTACTAACCCAGATAATGTACCCATATATTTTAGCTACAACCAGAATAACTAATAACATTGTTAACAAAGAAATATTGCTATTTTTCCGACCCTTTTATCGTTCCACTGTTGGAACATGGGTCTCCTCTCAGAATGAGAGGGTTAAGGCCATAGTCTGCCACGCTGGCCAAGTGCAGGTTGGCAGACTTCTCACGCCTTAAAGAACATTTTTTCCGAGAATTATAAGGTGCGCAGGTTTCCTCGCGATGTTTTCCTTAACCGTTATAGCAAGTGATATTTAAACTTGAAACGCACATTTTTAAGAGGTGCGCGCTAGGATTTGAACCTGGTCTCTCGGAGTGAGAGGTCGAATTTCAATACTAATACATTGATAATACAATAAAATAAGCAAAGATTGTTCATAAATAGAATTTTTACAGGCATTTTTAAGAACGTTACATTACAATACTAATAAGCACAGCTAAACAACAATTATTTGTTCTTTCTTGTTGATTATCTCTAGCTCATTGTTTGTTTTGCTATACTATTAGGAATAAGTAAGTTGTGATTCATAAGAACTGATACATAAAGAAGTACATAATTATTGTATACTTATGATTACAATGTCGTAAAACAACGTTCAATATGGTGAACGTATTATATAATCAAAGTATTATAAGTTAATACTTAATCGGGACTCAATTAAAAAAGTTAAAGTCAAAACTGTCTACAGGATAATAATTTAAACTTACTTCAGGTATTGTGTATCCACCAAGCTGGGTGTCGGCGAGGGCGCGGTGGGGCACGCCCAGGGGCACCAGCGTCTCCAACCTCATGATTTCGCGCAGACAAGCTTCTGTGTACGGCATACTAGAACGGGAAATGTTTTTTTTTTCAATAACCTATCTCACTGTTGAACTAATTTTATTATTTATTTATTAAATACGTCCAGAGCGATACTATTTATTTTTTTGTGGATTATTTTATTCCTACTGTCGACTGCGGTCTCTACTTCGAGAAGAGGATGGCCTGGGTTATTAAGCTTACTTAATGGAATGGAAGTCACGTGGAATGTCAAAAAAAATAAAATCTAGGCATACTTTTGTCTATCGTCCAGATTAGGAGCGCGGCCTCCTCCGACCACCCTGTCGATCTCCTCGTGTATCTTGTCCTGGATCTCCGGTTGTAGGAGTATTCTCTCTATGAGAAAAGCTACCGTGTGCTCCACGGCGGTCAATGTCGGGAAAGCGTAGTCGACACATATCAGCACCAACTGGTCGACTGAAACATGAATTGTAAGTGCCTACATTTATTTCTACTGAATCTTCAATATATAAACATACGGTTATCACTACTACTATTATTGCGCTGTCATTCGTCACGCGGCGGAGGACGCCGCGACCTAACGAGGGTTTGGGCCTCGAATCCCTTTTTACCCGGGCAGACTCAGGGAGTGGACTGCCCCCCGGTGACGTCACCCCGTTACAATATACGAGTATGAGTATGAGTGACTCAAATGCCATATATATGTATACCAACACAAATATATCAACATTAATATACCTACATGTCTTCGTTACATCGATTAAATTTTATGGAACGTGACAACAGTCTATTTTCTTATTTTTATATCAAATATAATCTATTCTCTGTTTTCTTATTTTGATATCAAATATAATCTACGAGTGTATTGACGCCTCGTTGGTCGTGTTGGTTGCATGTGCGACTGCCGATGGGGAGGTCGTGGGTTCAATTTCCGTATAGGGTGCTACAAAATTTTTCTAAATTAAATTTTCTAGTATGGCTCGGAGTCTGGATATGTGCCCGATGTATGGCAATAGGCTCACCAACTAACCCATAGCGAAACGTAAACATAACTAGTGAAAAGTGGGAGTGTTCTACATTCCTCTGCCTACCTCTTCGGGGATTACAGGAATGATGTTACGTTATATAAACTGTAATTATGACTATAAATCAACGTAACATCGTGTAATTGACTTGTTATTAATTTTTTTGACAATCAGATAGGTACCGAATGAGTGTAATGAAATATACAGTGAAAGTGGGATTTGAAAATATACGGAGACACGAAAAGTACTTATCTATAAGATAAGTTGGTATGTACTTAATTTAAATTAATTTTACTCGTATTTATTAATTTTACTCGTATATTTTAAATTTATCCTCCTACTACTGCTGATACTGACTTAATTTATGGATAATATTAAGCCGATTGAAAAACAGTATGACGATCTGATCTAAATTCACTGTTATGTTATTGAGCAGTTGAGCACAGATCTTTTCGGCGATTCATTTACTTCACGTGTACTTTCAACAAGGTCTAACGATTAATTTCAAAACGTCACTAAGAATCATCAGATTGACGGGTCCGCTCTCCTTTAGAAATATTCATGAACTAAGCTAACTATCCAAGGCCGATGCATCGTTTTAAATAGATACCTTAATAATTAGATAAAGTAGCACTGTCGACTTGAAAAATGATAACGTAGTTGTTAATATATGCACTTGACAACACTTGAAGATTTTGCTTAATTTTATATTTACAATTAGTAATTAAATCACTGATATGAAACATTTGCACATAATTAATGTTATGAGACTGTTATCGAGTTAAATAATGTTGGTTTCATACAAAGTATTTGACGTAATGCGTTTGACATTCCCGCCCATTTTCATTTGGAAATGATTATAACCTACGCATGTGTACCTACAAAACGAACCTGTCAATACAAATTTTTAACGTTTAGAACTAATTTTTAATTTCTCCAAACGAATACTGGCTGAATATAATACGTACAAGAAAATAGAGACCACACAAGGAATAAAACGACGTCTAACGTTTCATAATAATATGCCTTACGCACAGAATTGTAAATACCTATCTAACAGTCAACTACGTATTTCGACCGATATGATAACGCGTTGACCCAAAATGAGCATAGACATTAGTAATATATAACATATATGTCATATGTTTGTCCGATAAAATCGTTTTTTTACGACTCTATTCACGATTAGACACGTGATTATGTTTTGCGCAAACATGTTTCTAAAACATGTACCTACTTATCTATTGTTACTATGTAAAAAAACTCTCGACTATTATTATGTTAATGCATAGTATTATGTTAATGCATGTTATTTTTTCGTGTTTTTTTTATTAGACAGCAGGAATAAGTATTAAAAATGTACAGTACCTAGGTAATGATTTTGTTACTGTTTTACTATACAAGATGTTAATGCGTATTATTTTTTCATGTTATTATTGTTAGATAAAAGGAATAGTGCTTAGAAATAAGTACCTACAAAAAGTATACATAATGATTTGGTTTTTTTTTCGTGCATGTTATCATGTCGTGTTATTTATTAAACAGCAGGAATGGTGGCTATATTTAGGATTAGGAAGTGTATGCTTGCTATACAACGCATAATTCCAGACTCCGTGCTACTACAGTGAATTTCAGCAAATATGCGTACTTTATATAGAAAACTTGTAGCAATTAAGAAGTAGCAATATATCAACATTATCACCTGAATATGTTGTTCGGCTGTTTGTCTTCATTTCCTCCTTCATTTTTTTGATGTAAATATCCAAGAAATGACGCTCATGTGATTCGTCGTGCGTTGCTACTGCCTCGTGGACAATTTTCTTAAAAAAGTATTATATTTTCAAATTAAAAAAAATATTTGTTTAGAGAGCGGAGTTATAACAAGTAGGTTTAAATGATGAGGGCAGGTAAATTTTAGAACATTACTTCTTAATCCTAGCTCCAATACTCATGTTCTTAAAGAGCATAATTTTAAACTCCTTTCTTTCTTTTACTATATGATGGATAAAATAATGTGTGATCCACATCTAATGCCACTTACGAATATTCATTCATAACACACAGTACGCACACTATGCGTAATTTAAAGGTGACAATGATATGTCATTAACATATTACATTAAATAAAAATCTTAGGTGTCTATTGGTAGACGCAAACGCATACGCTTGTGTCAACCATAACAGGTTTACGTTCCGTAGGAGTGGCTAAAAGAAAACTTAATCTAAAACTGCCTCGTTGGTCGTGTTGGTTGCAAGTGCGACTGCCGATCGGGAGGACCTGGGTTCGATTCCCGGGTAGGGCACTACTAAAATTTTCTAATTTAGATTTTCTAATAGTAGCTCGGAGTCTGGATATGTGCCAGATGCACGGCAATAAGCTCACCACCTATTCCATAGTGGGAAGAAAACGTAACTGGTGAACCGTAGAAGTGTTCTACACTCCTCTGCCTACCTCTTTGGAGATTACAGGTGTGATGTTAATAACAAAAAAAAACTAAATTGTTGACATGTTCTGTATAGTGCATATAAGTCATCAATAGTATTATTAAGAGATCGTTTTCTTCAGGCGACGACTTATCACGACCCATTAGAAGCAGTAATATATACAGTCATTGTATGGAAAGAATTGAGTCACTATCTTCAGTACGATGGTCCAGTGTGGTAGTTCATAAACCAAGCTGGACACCTTCAGAAACTTTCAAAGAATCTAGATATTTATACTACGTAACCTAACTACGTCTTATCGAAATTTTTACCTGTAAAGACCCTTGAAACTTATTTGGAATTTAGGGATCCTTTAAACATATCTAAAATGTTAGGAATATATGTATGCACTAATAAATTTTGCTCCAAAGATGGCTTCCATTCGAATTTAGGCGTGTAACCCTCATTAATTCAACCGACAATAGAGATACATTTCCTTTGAAACTTTGCAGTTAAATCTGAGGGTATTTCATCAGGTCCTGTACACTTAGGAAATTCCAATAACTTACGTAACTTTATGCTCTTATTTCTACACCTACCTAAATGATAACATTAAAACTAGTTAGCCAATGTTGAAGAGATTAAAATGTTCAATTTGACTGTAGTACTTTTATTTTAGTTTTTCAGTAAGGCGCGGACGACTTAAAATCTTTAGTACGTCCGTTCTTTAATTCCTATTAAAATAACTATATGTTTATTTCTATGGTATTAAGAAGAGTATTCCAACGGACAACGTTGAGTACGGTTAAATCCAACTAAATTATGGGTATTTTTCAAGATAGAACGTAGGGTTTTGACCCGTTTCAATGTATGTATCCATAACAATCGCTGTTCCTAAAAACGTACATCGCGGGATAGTAGCGGTGACTCACCACACAATTCATCCAATCCAAGTCAATTTCATCGTATCCCGTTTGGTATTTTTATACATATGAACATTTAGTTTCATTAACACTTACAGATTTAAAATTTACAATGTTAATGTGCTTTTAAGTAAGACAGTCTAAAAAATATACAGCTTATGCCGTATTTCATTTGAAGTTTGCAAGTGTTGGAAAGTTCGAATTCCCTAGGACTAGCGCCAATTTAATGCACTTTGCTCTCGCTGACATCAACATAACATTCTATAGGAACAAAATAACAGAATGAACACTGTAACGTGTGTCAAATTTTAAATATGATCGCGGCGTATAAAACGTTCGTAGTGCAAAATATTAAAAAAGACAACATATAAATATGTAATATCACGCCTGTAATCCCCGAAGAGGTAGGCAAGGGAGTGTAGTACACTTGCAGGTATGGAATAAATGATGAGCCTATTGCCATACACCGGAGCTTTTTCCAGACTCGGAGCCACAACTAGAAAACATAAATTAGGAAAATCGAGTACCGATCAACCCGGCATTTGAACCCAAGACCTCCCGATCGGCAGTTGCGCTTATAACAAACACGACCAACGAGACAGTCTATTACTATCATTTTAATAATATTAAGAATTACTGTAACCCAAATACTATATAGAGATTCGCATCACCTCGTATAGCTGTATATTTCAATATATTTAGCAAACAGACCGGGCACATGATAAAACCTGGTCAGTGCGGCATGAGGAAATACGTAACGTAAAATTGGGCAATTAGATACGTAATACACAATATGTAACGTAAAATTGGGCAAAAGGGCAATTACATGTCTTTCCTAATGAGCTTATAGCGGTAACAGCGCTGGAGAAATACCTCAGCAGGAAGCTCATTTCATATTTCTACATGCGCGGTAAAACCATCGTATTCTAACCGTGTAAGTCCGGAATAAGTGTAAGTTGTTAGGAATCTTTTGCATAATTGTTCCTGCATTCCTGCATCATTGTTGCATCATTCCGCTATCGGTTATACCTTCAGCCAACTCTTAACCCTTCAGTGTTTCTCGCTAAAACTTGACAAGACATTTCGTAAAGAGTCGAAGTACCGGACTTCGCTGAAATTTAATTGAAATAGTTTATCGGACTTGTTCAGATGTTCGACGTTTTAAATATTGAATTTTTTAATTATCAATACAATTGGCATGGTAATTTATTTTTAAGATTTTCGCTATTCGTTTATCTTAAAATTATTTGCGGACTAATTTTGAAGAGAAAAGATTTTGGGACAGAGAATGGCCGTTAGAATACAATGGCGCCATTGGCCCCTGCGGCGCTACCTCTTTGTACCAACGGAATGATGTTTAAATGCCTCGGATAACAAAAACATACTTCAAATCTGGCTACTTTTTGTGGTTATAATTAAAATTGTGATTTTATGTTTTAAAATATACCACCGAATCTTTATATTATGTAGCAACAAATGATGTAGTTTGTGATTTTGTACGTACTATTATTTTATACCGAGTCACTACATGTATGAGATTTATCTAAGTATCATTTTAATTTACTTGGTCGCTAGTACATATTATAAGCATAACAGAATTATTGATTTTAATTAGGAAAACAGGCATAGAAAGTGAACTTATTTAAGTGTAATTAAATAAATTTCTAGATCAGAATTATTAAATTTTCAAAGTTAATCTCACCGAAGGGGTAGGCAGAATGGTGTTAAACAGTCTTACAATTCATGTGTTATGTTCAACAATGGAATAGGGGTGAACATATCGCCAGTTCTTCGCGATTAGCATTCGCCCTGGAAACCACTCGACCAACAAGTTAGATGTTTATACAATTTTATTATTTAGAACAATATTTAAATAATGACTGCCTCGTTGGTCGTGTTGGTTACAAGCGCGGCTACCGATCGGGAGGTCCTGGGTTCGTTACCCGGGTGGAATACTACTGGATTTTTTCTAATTATGGCTCAGAGTCTAGAAATATGCCCGATGTATGGCAATAAGCCCATCACTTATTCGATAGTGGGACGTAACCGTAACTGGTAAAACGTCGAAGTGTACTACAGTCCTCTGCCTACCTCTTCGGGGACAACAGGCGTGATGTAAAGTAATATTTAAATGCGTATATTTTAATGTTTCTATACGAGATGCTACTTTCGCATGTATTTTCTAACTACACTACATATGTATGTATATACAAATCGAATATAAAAAATGTACACAGGTATTGTTATTTATTTTCCTTGATCTCAGAAAAACCTGCATTAACGAACAGAAGTATTGTTTTCACATCAAATTCTCCGTATCCGAAATAATGATTTCATAGGAAAAACTCTGACTGAGTATTACATTAATCGATGGTAAAGATACATTTATTGTACTGCGACAAAATTCTTTGTATATTAGTTAGATCGCATTGGAATGTATTCGCTAACTAAAGAAACTATTATAAGTAAATCGCTTGAGCGTTGTGTAGCTTGATTTGTTCACACTTCATTGTGTGGAGAAATGCTGATAATCTTATTTAATTAACGGTTTTGCTTAACACATTATAATATACATGTAAAGAAAACATTCAATTTTCTTTAATAATTTACGCAGCACTCCTCATAAAAGAGTACCTATGTACATATATAG
>DWDU01001524.1:0-14460 GCA_018245575.1 Jemadia suekentonmiller
TTGCATTGAGCCCATTGCCAATGCCTACAATGAACATTATTATTATAATATCATGCTGGGTCTGTTACCGGTTAAGCAGATAGTACTAGTAGTAAGTAGTAATATAAGTAACGAAAATGTTATATTACATTGCTAAAAACCTTTATATGGTCGTTTGTACATTGAAAGGATATGAAAGATTTGGCAACGCCCGAAACGAGCTTAAGAATAGATAGGAGTATTAAATATTGGAGATCGTGGTTTAAACTTCACTCCCATCCTACAAGACAACCGAAAAGAATTTTAGGTACACTTATGTAACACTTGTATCTGATTTTTATTGTTTTTATTCCGTTGTCTAAAGATGTCATAATTTGAAACTACCGATTGGATTCATAAAGATCTATTCGTGGTGCCCAGTTGCAAGAGATCCGATATTTCTGACCCCCCAGTGCGAGGGTCCAGCTAACAAGGTCGAAGTGCGTACAATACTATGTCTATGATTTTAGAAATATGAGGACATTTTTTGTAAATTTTGATAATTCTTTAACAAACTCTTTAATTGTTTTTATCATATATAAATATTTAAATTTATCTTTTTATATTATGATTAAAACCATAATTTAGTCTTAATGTAATTTATGTTAATAACGTTCTATTCATTTTTCATACTCTCCTATGATTTGGTTATTTAAGTAATCGCTGTTGCTTTTGTTCAAAAATTGTTAAAACAAATTACTTAGAATACAACTGCCATAAAACTTTCCCAGATTAAAAGACCGGAACGTTTGTCTGAATCGATTGATGATAGTAACAATTAGCAATATCGTACACTATAGGTAGGTACTTATTAAATTATTTAATTGTTTTCAGTTCAAAACAATTAAATATGAAATCATTTCGGAAACCTCCAACTGGTCAACCTAAACTTGATTAGAGTGGCTGTAACATTGCTACCAAAACCAGTCTGTGAGTATAGAGCATACCGTAGTCCCCCTAACGGGGCCATACCACGCGGCGACGTGGTCGCTACTGTTCAACCCCCCGCCGTTCCGAAATACAGCCTAAAAACTATAATATTTTACACTACACCACTTTTGATGTAACTACTGGAATGTTAGGATGATTGCACACGAGCCACTCATTGTCAGAATTCGTGTAGTCGAGGTACAATCTCATTAAACCTATGCAAATGTAACAATAATAATATACTAGATAACAATACTAAATTGTTACGTAATCCAGTTCTAATACTGTATATAAATGTTTACGAAATCCTTTTAAAACTTAAGATGCGGTCGTATTAATTAAATAAAGCTTGTATAATAATAATGTAGATATAACGTAAAAACCTTTTGATTTTCCAATAAGTAAACCGGACGATAGAAGGAACTAAATTATAAACGTTGACATGAGTTAGGTACTAAATTTGTGATTAATGTAAGTGTAACAGCGAATAATACGGTTTTCAATTAATAAAGTTTTCAGGACAGTTGCTTTCGTTTAGTTCTCTCCTGACGTGTGTAATAAGCCTTAAATTCGAATATTATTATTCGAATAGTATAAACAACGGATACCACTTTCGATACGATACGAATGGTATAATATTTAATAAATGCTTGAAAGTTTAGAATTTTTTGTTTTCAAATCAAGAGGCTGCTTAATTGAATCGGACATCTCGGCTTCTTACTGATAAAAAACGTACCATTCTCACATAAATTCATACAGTTCTCATGCATTGAAAATATGTATTAAAATGATTCACAAACTGGTTACTAGATTAGGCGGTTAAAAAGGTCGGCCGAAGTTGGCACAAAAACCTAACTTGGTCACACGAATGTCACATCAAGCCTAAGATAGGTTGGTTTTTATAACTCTTGCGGTTAAGGGTCTTATCGGAGCCGTTGGTTTTCGTCTCTTTATGCAACGGAAGCTGGCTATTAATAAAAAAAAATCGATATAAAAACTCTCATTCTCGATCGCGTCAAACTCGATTTGACAAGTTGATGAACACGTTCTTGCATCGACATTTTACAATTTGATGGAACCATGTGGGTGGTCCAGGCGTGTTTGTGATTTTTTTTCTTTTGTTCTTATTTATTGTTTTTTTTTCACTTGACGTTGGGCGATGACTTACGGCCTTTCGATAGCTAGCCACCAACATAGCGTGACGATAGGAGACGACGTATTTTTGGCTTCGGGAAATATTTGCACCGAATCCATTTTAAATCAGCCTCAATAGTGGTAAAAAAAAGTTATAAATGTGTCATCACATTAGAATAGTTGATAAGTAGAATAATAATTTTAAGGGAGAAATAAAACTAAAAGAATGGACGTCAAAATAATAGAAATGCGTGGATACTCTAACTCGTGGGATTCCAAAACGAAGCGTTAAACAAAATGGCGGAAAGACTATCGCAAAGGACTGTCAGTGATTATAACGTATAGTGTGTGTCGGAATGAACGTTCGGCCAGTATGGTGACTCTGATGCCGTGTAGCTACCTGGGCGGCGCTTCCCCGCGCTGCAGCCTCGAGCACGCCGAACCCAAGGTCAGAAACCTACTGAAATAAACTCCAACTTTCCCTTCACGTACAAGTAGATCCAGCTGCACTCTTTATCTCAATTTCCAACCAAATAAACCAGCACTAAACACAGAGTTGTGTGACAACGTAAAAATTAACGAACGGCCAGTAACATTTCGGTAATCTCAAACAGATTGGACCAAGTCACTGGAAGACTGACGATAGATTGCCGGTGTGTAATCATGAGATTAACTAATTTACACTCCTCGTTTATTTTTACGTTGTTCAATAGTTCAGAGATAACCGTTGGGTGCGCACGCTTAAAAAACTTGTAAGTATTGTATGTATATAGATGCACGAATAGACTGTTCTAGAAATTGTGACGTCGTAGCTATGTCTTTGAAACAGAATTATCTTTATATTAATTGACTCTTAAAGACCGAACTGTTGTATAAAAACAGCATTAAAATGTACAAATTAAAATTTAAAAATTTAATTTATTAATTTTTTTTTTTTTTAATGTACAAATACCTATACGAAAACATCTATTATAGTAATCATATAAATACTCGTAGGTATATATCAAAGTAACACGCACAAAACTATATGAGGAAATTAATTAAATATGTAATATAATCATTTTGGTTCGAAATATCCATACACATGATACGTTGGGTAAATTAAATGACACATCAATTTTATTACCATAAGCTAAATTTAATATCAATATAGTATTCAAATATATATAAATGTGGTCGAACTTAAATTTGTAGTAACAGCTGCACTTGAATTTGCACAAAATTGCACCAATTGTTTACTTAGCACGCATTTATCCGCACGCAATCTCGCATATTCCAGCATGTATTGCTTGCGCATACCATTCGCTTGGCGACTGATATAATGAATAGCTATTTCATATAAGCGTCGCTATGGTAACGACCACACACTCTGTAATTAATACTCGTTGGTCTTATCACAGCACCTACCTGTGTGATGTAAGTTATATTGAACTTTATCGCCCAATTACATTAGAAACAGGGTTGCCATGCCATGTATCAATAATTTAAAGAGTATTTTCCGATTGTAAAAAAAACCGTACAGACCATAGACAGTTATGTCGTTGATCATATAATTGTTAATTTGTGATATAAAAATTTGTAACATAATGTAGTTGAACTAAAAGATTGTAGACTTTAAATTTGGTATAAAGCAAGAGTCGATTTTTTTGCTAAAAAGCAATACTAAACTGTTCTTAGTACTAATTGATTTTACTACACCGTTCACAGTTAAATCGTGAATAAAATGATGGTTTATTCTTTCTGGACGCTTCGATACTTAAAGAAAAGTGAAAGATAATCAACTTTTCAGTAGGGCAACGACTTACAATCCTTCCTATCCGATACGCATTTGACCTATCTCTTTCTTATATAACCTTTACTTGTTTTGAAATAAAAATAGTGAAATGAAAAATAGTTATGACAGTTGTATACTTAACTGTCATAAAATAAATTACAAGAAATATTAGACGAATTCCTCCCTCCAATGTTATTTGAAACAATTAAAGAACCTGACATAAAAAGGAATGTCGAAATGGACTTCATCATTTCATAAAAAATGGGTGTAAGATTTTTTAGAGACACGGTAACACTGACAACCATAACTGTGGACAAACTGTTTATGTTTGCTGAGTTGTATGGCTCGGATCTCATGTTTCCCATTCATACGTTTATCTTTAGGAGCCATTAAAAAGTCGTAATGCAACGAGTGTCGCCTACCTATGGGACAGTGCGTCGTTAGCCACACGATACCAGGCGATCATGGGTGAGCAGCGTCGCGTTACAGCCGATGGTTGCTTGGTTTTCGAATGTCTCTCTTGTTGGTATACCAAAAGCCAACTAACGCATGTCGCTGAGATAAGTTATTTAATAAGGAACTATCTAAAATGATCTATTAGATTAAGGGCTGTTATGAGCAAGCTTTAAAAACTTAATTATGTAACTCGTTAGCAGCATTCATAGTAATTTAGTAATATAGTTCCTTGACTACATAATAGTATTCACAACAATTTAATGCATCATTTAACTATTAACAATGTGTTGGCAATTTTTGCAGATTTATACATGTAATACAGTACCTATACTCGAATGGAATCTGCAGCCTGTTTACCGCATAGATATTTGAAAAAACATAACAGAGGTACCTACATTATAATACGTAAAATTATTCCATAACGTACCTACATGTAAGTTAAAAGCAGCATACACTTGTGATGGAAAAGTTAAAAAAAAACCTTGTCACAAAATGTTCTCGTACATACAGTACTGAAATTATTATTCCAAATTCAAATATAAATTACATATAACTATAAATAAAAAGATAGAAATAATATAAAAAATATGTGTACTACTGTACAAACATAGCAAAATTATAAGTGAAAAAAAATTTTTTTATAATCTATTTTAAAAATGTTGGCTGTCAGACATAGACGCAACGCAAGTCTTCGTAAGAATTCAAATAATAGATAAAACATAAATAAAGTCAAACCATCAGTCTTGAAAAAAAACACGAAATAGTGTGAGCTGAAATACAATATACTTAGCTGAAAGTTCTCTTTAGTTGTTTCAGTAAATAAATAATTAGGAGACATCGTCACAAGCGATCATCTGTTCGCAAAGTACGGAAAGCCTGTTCTGTGGTAATCACACATATTGTTGTCTCAATATGTAGGTATTAAAATATTCTTTGTTTCTATACACACGTAACGTAGGACACCGTAAAGCATAGTGAATAGTCTATTTTTCTAAGCATGCGTGATCCTCCCTAAAGTTTATCGGGCTCAAACGCTAGACTGACATATGCTTAAAAAATACTGTTTTTTTTTTTGTATTGGGTGGGTGACCTTTAAAACATAACTACATATATATTATCCTGGGAGAGTTACCGAATTACATATGTGAGATTTGTACCTTACCAAAATTCCAACGTTAGCTTTCTTCTGCGCTAGTAGAAGTCCAGGATCTCTGACGGAACGCACCGGTGCCCTCGGCGCCCCTCTGGGCCTTACACCGGGGAGATACATTTTAACTCCTCGCGTAACTTCCTGTCTTATGACGTTACGTGGCCACACATTTACACTTAATTCCATTTTACAACAAACAAATACTTGAACTCCAAGTAAATACTCGCAGATGGGAATAGAACATCCCAGCCCTCAGGTCACGAGTCAGGTTCACAAACACTGAACTAACATATTGCATTAATTGATTGCCACAACTTTCGTAATTAAAGTAAGCGAGTAATGTGCATATTTTATGATTATGAGTAATTCATTTTGTCGTTGGGGACTTGTCGTTATGTGTTGCTTGTTTTTTGATCGGTGAGATAGGTACTCGTAATAAGACAGAATTCTTAAAATATTATTTTAATATCACGATTAACAATATTCACACTAGTGTGATAAAAGTGGTGTATTTATGCATTTCTTCTTGGTGTATTAGGTAATATTACGCATGTAATACCCAAAGAGGGCGGCAGAGGAATGTAATAGGTACACTCCCACGTTTCACCAGTTACATTTACGTCCCACCATGGAATGGATGGTAAGCCTATTGTCATACACCGGGCACATATCCAGACTCCGTGCAAACACTAGAAAATCTTAGAAAAGTTCAATAGTGCCCGATTCGGGATTTGGACCCAGGACCTCCCGATCGGCAATCGCGATTGCAACCAATAAGAGTCAGTCAAGTAGGATATTATTTATACAACCATCTACATTATAAATGATGAAAGAGGACAAAGTCGTGGCAGTACGGAGTCTTCTGAATCTGAATCTGGCCTATTTAATCAAGATAAATGAGTCTTGGCCCACCTTAGCACTTGCGTTTATTAACATTCGCATTGTATATCTTCTTCGTAAGTCGTGTTAGTTTCTAGCGCGATTGCCGATCAGGAGGTCCTGGGTTCGATTTTCGGATCGAGCACTACTCTAATTTAGATTTTCTCGTATTGGCTCAGAGTCTGGATTTGTGCCCGATGTATTGCAATAGATTCACCACCTATTCCATGGGATTGAAACGTAACTGGTGAAACGTCGGAGTATACTACACTCCTCTGCCTACTTTTTCGGGGATAACAAGCGTGCGGTTGCGTTGTCTTCTTCGTCATTCTTTCATCAGCCATTCTCTCAAGATGTCCGAACCATCGGATCATGCCCTTTTTCATTTTTACACTAATACTTTAGTACAGTTTGTAACACGATGTTATTAATGAATGAGCATATTTTTTCAATAGTCCACTCTGTGACGTCAGCGGAATACCACGGCATACCAAACTACCTCATGCATGCGCGCGTGTTCCAATCTCGAACAACATCGCTGTAATCGATTAACCATTTCCAATGACCAGTGCGACAATAAAAAGGTATAAAAACAAAAGGCCCAAGCATCGATACACGGAGCCACCCAGAGATAACACGAATAAAAACAAATTTGTTCAACTTGATACCAACTCGGCGCGATTTATCGGGCGAGATGTCTCTCTCGATAGTACCTACCTTAAATTGTAGGCTCGTCCTTACCATTCCAATCGACTTCAACGCGCCTCGCGCCTTATCACACAAATGTACACCCAATCGTCTACAACACAAAATTTATTTTCAATTGAATATTGCTTCACGTATCACGTCAGCTATCTTCGAAAGTAGCACGTTGATAACAGACGCCACGTTATTGGTGTCCGAACTAACAACGCGATAGCATATATAAATCGCTGCAGTGCAAAAGAGATAGGTATATACCACACGAAAAGATTAGTTTCATAATCTCTTCGCATTCATATCAACCTGGTACTCATACATGAAATGTTGGAAACAAAAAGTCGTATCTCAAAAGTGAAAAGGTTCTCAACAAGAAGACTTCATTTATTTTTCTTAAATTCCCGCGAAATATTCCCACGTTAATTTATCATCTCATTATTTTATAAAATATTGTTCTCTTCGTAAACAATAAAACTCAGCTCAGAACAAATTACTGAGGGCTAAAACAATAAAAAATGGTCCCGGGGATTGTCGTTTTAATAAATCACTATTAAATTTGACATTTCACACGATGACTCGAACTTGTACGTGTCGAATTAATATCACGGGAATAGGTATCTTTGGTATTATCAAACAAATATGGCGGTCGATAAATTTGAAAATTTATTCGGAGGAGAGTCGGGAGCGATCGGTCGGGACGAGGCAGGAGTGCTCGATCGTAAATATAGAGACGGATAAAACAATAAACGGATTACGCTTAAATAAATAACAGTTTTGTAGTGATCGTTGTTTAGGGCACAGGCTGATCCATACATGTTTTAATGTCTCTTTATTATGGGTTCATAAAATTAACGTGTTGTAAAATTTATATTCTTAGGTAAATAAATCTTATTTGAATGGTTCATTTATTTTACATTTGTATGTAAACATATTTTACACTTAATAAATGCATAAATAATTTAAATTTGTTTTGTCCATCATGGTTTGGCAAATAATACAAAACGTTTAAAGTTTGTTACGGACTTAGAAATTGAAAATAATAAATTTATTTTTTCATGTTATTTTGATCGCTACTACTGTTATTTCATCATCACTCTAGGTCATTTACAGGATAGCCAGGAATTACCGTGTGGTAAATAGGTATTATAATCCCCTTATAAACCTAATATGTTTCTTCTACATTCATCATCCTCTTCATAAACTCACACTGGTGTAAGAGAATTCAGACTCCCCAATTAGGCAGTTTCTGATCTATTATTACAAGTCTTTGTATCCCCAACCATCTGTATCGATCAACATTGAATATTGAAAAAGACATACGGCATTATTATTACTATTGTTTTCGATTAGTAAATTATATCGGAAAAATGAAAGCCATCCAAGGTGAAAACAATCGCAAGGAAAAAATAATAATAAAAAAACAACCTCACACCCGTAATTCCCGAAGAGGTAGGAAGAGGTGTGTAGTACACTCCCACGTTTCACGTTGCGCGGCGTGGTGGCGAGTCAATTGCCAATTAAAAAAAAATTAAGCCTACTACTTATTACTACTACTTATTACGGAAAAAATATACCTTCAATATTTTTAACGTTAACGTAGGTACACTAAGGAAGCTTGATAAGAAATCATAGTACAGTTTACAATACAATTGTTATTTTTATATAAAAAAGAAAACAATAATCCATAGACAACAAAGCAGATTAAATAGAACAGCCTGTTACAAACGGCCGCTGCGCGCTGTCGCCGCGTAAAACGTATAAATTAGCCGTATCGCCAGATCGGCCGGCCTCACACCTCGAGGCATGCGCGGTGATATACGGCGATCCCGCGCGACACCTCAACTGTATGTTATCCTGGTAGGTGCTTGTCCTTCGCTGTCGTGTTAAAACATCTAATATCACCCATCATTGAACGGTGATGCCGTCAGCTGTATTTTTTAATTATAAGACAAGTAGGCTGTATATAAGGCATTTATTCCGTACAGTGATATAACAAAATTATGATAAGATCACATTCAATAAAGACATTACTACAACAAAATAATAGACGTTCAAGAAATTAAAATTTGTAGTTTTATAAAAAATAGTCATGTTATATAAAACCAAGAAATGATTGAGACATTTCCGCCTGGAACTCAAAAAAGATAATTATTAAAATGATACCTAATGGTTTGGTTTGTCATGGTTTTTTCTAAATAATAATTAATTCCGATTTCAATTCAGATTCAAATTATACTTCGATTGATAGTGAAATCGACTATCGGAAACATTGTTACTGTCGACAAATTTTAGACTACAATTAGTTTAGGCAAATACCTACATACTAGTTTCTTCCGGCTAGGTCTCTCACAGGATAGGCAAAGAACGCCGACTAAAATGTTAAAAAAGTAATATCTGTTATCGTTACCAACGGACGTTGTATTTTCAAATTTTGATAATCGTAATCGTAAGAAAGACGTGAAAATATACGTAACTCTATAACTAACGCAAACACATATTATAAAACACATTTAATGGAAAAACATTAATTAGAAAAGTCCCCAACTAAACTAATTTTTGATTTGAAAAACTCTTGATTTTATTATTAAGATTGATTGACTACTGAGGACATTTTTAGGTATAACCTTCATAATAAATAGTTTTTTTTTGTCTCATAAATAAAACAAAGTTTGTTTGTAATCCAAAAGTACCAAGCACACATAACGACGTAGGACGTGAAAACATTCAGTGACTCAGTATCACCTCACAAATATTTTATAATCGTGATTGATATGACCATCTTGAGAGAAAAATACGATCTAAACCACGGCAATAAAATTCAATATCGCATGCAAGACGTTTCATTTAAGTCCGTATATCAAATGGAGACACAGTGGCGCCCTCTGAAGGTTGTTAAATAAATTCGGCTCGATTTTATTAATGTTGTTACCGTAATCTTGATCTGAGGAGACGTTTAGGAGTTTTATTATTTATAACTGGAGGTTTATCTGGCATCTCTTGTAACTATGTTAGAAAAGTTAAAATTGTTAACCGTTACAAGTTCGTTTGGGAATTAACTTAAATTGAAATGGTGCGTTCGGATAGTTCAACAGCAGAAGAACAGAAAATTACACAGTGGATTTTTAAAACATTTATGTGCTGGCATACCTACATACCTACATATGTAATTAGATCTACATGTACAATCAGAAATAAAAAATACGTATAGAATATCCGTAAATTAACAATCTTACGTTAGGTTAAAATTGATTTCTAGTACATCCAATAATATATCACATGTCAACATTGAGACTACAGATTGTGACATACAAAGCTGCACTTGACACGAAAATATAATATTGTACTGTGTAACGTGCCATTTTACGTGCCAAAATTAAAAGAAATAAATTTCAAATGATAACTTAAAATTTTCTAATATTCCCTGATATTTTTTATAAAACTAAATTTTATATTTTATGACATATACAATAGAAGTAAATAGAGAAAACAAAATTATATTTTAAGGTATTATTTTTTTAAAATTGACGATGATGTTATCGTAGTGTGTTTCAAGAAATTTTATGTCTTAAACACGAAATATTCCGAACAAACATAATGATAAAAGTATTTATCATATATTCTTAACAAAATAACTATACCTTATATATAGGATTAATAAAATAACGTTAGGCCATTTTTCCAAAGAGGTAGGCAGAAAGAGTGTAGTACACTACCACGTCTCACCAATTATGTTACCTATATGTACTATCGCGAAATAGGAGAGGCAACTGTGGAAATATATTATAATATACCTTGTTATGATAATAATATAATACCTTAGACTGTGTCAACTTAATGCGGCCCGGAACATCGTCGCTCGACGTATTTATGCTTGAAACACGATCATGTAAGCATCATTCTTCGGCCAACAATGTGTGCCACTTCGCTTCTTAGAAGTGCGCCAGAAGTTTATAGAAAACTTACGAGTCTTCGCTAAGTATTGCTTTTTTTTGATTTTGACATGCTTATTAGAATTTTATTAGCTCCTATTTTACTGGTTGTAATCTTATTTTACTGGTTGTAATCCTGCTTGCTATGTCAGAGGTCATGGATTTGATTACCGATCGGCACAAATATTTGTATGATAGATCTATTATCTTGGTATAAATTATACGTATAGGTCTGTATTTGGAAAGGTAAATATTATATATACATAATATGTACTTTAATAACTGTCTGTTTACCATACCAGTTAGCACAATCTCTGCTTATAGTTCTTTAACTTTGTTACAATGCTGGTGAAAAAAATAAATAGCCCACTATATAAAAAATATTTCCCTTCCACTGATTTACTGCAGAAGTCATTCGTGAAAAAAATATTCTTTTGGTACACCAAGGCACTATTGTACGTAGTATCTAACACCAAAAAGAATTGTCGTGGACAATTAAAACTAACATCATTTCATCGTCATCTTTTGTAGGTATGTACCTATATGTAGTATGCCTATAGACTTTAAGTAAACAACTTGATTGGTTTTTTTTGTATGAAATGATAATATATTAAAATCACCTTTGACTGTTACTTAATTCAGATTTCTGTAAGAGTTTATTTCTTCTTTTTATTGCAGGCAAAAAGATCGAGGCCTGATTCAAGTGCTGATGTCCGGTAAGTGTCGCGCGAAACTCACAGTCATAGCTACATATAACCGTGAATTAACACTACGTAATGTAACTTTAAATAAAATAACCATTAATCTCACGTATTCATTTAATTCGCACAATTATCTGCACACGTCAAATATGAGTTGTTTGTATCCTAATTGTTCATGTGTATATTATAATGAATGTTATCTATGTTTGCAATAATTTCTAATGTTGGCAGCATTGGACTAAAAAGCGCGATCAATTTTTTTTATTATTATATTTTCGCGTTAAGTACCTTATGTTTTAGGCGAGAGCGCCGAATGCCAAAAATCTTAATATCTTTGTCCTTACAGATCTTCTCTTCTACATTTATAACTCTTTAAACACGCACGTATAGGAAGTTTTCTAACTGGCCCATCAGACTTATTTGGTCATTGTTTGCGATCGATTTATTTCAAATATCATGGGATTTTTTTAAATAAAACGTTAATAGTAAATGTATCCGTGAATTAAACACTGCTAACATTAATGTAGTCATGATATACATGATACTTACTAAACATGTGAGGAGTTACCTTTAAAATGTCACAGAGAACAAATAATCCGCTGACAAAAACTCAAATCAATAATATTTAAGCGAATACAATTTTTTTTCTATTTCCATACAATAATAGTCTCCTACGCGTTCGACGTCATCGCGCACACGCACCCGAGTGCCGTCAAGTAGATTAATGTCATTGTCAACAAGCATAAAGGCTACTTCACATTTCTACCTTTCGGGAGCCGAATAAAAGTTTACACTCGCTATCCGGACGCTTACGGACGCATCTTCGTATTGTAACAATAGAAAAAGGTCCATAATCCCCGTGTAATCCCCATATTGTCGAAACACAATTGCCGTGAAAAGAGCTACTTAGTGAAATACCGAACGGGACGCCCTCTATCGAGAGCTACACAAATTATCACGCCCCGATCAAAGGAAGTGCACATAGGCACAATAGGTTTTGTGTTACAACGTGTCAATTTGGGTTTTTCATTTTGAAAGATGGGTGCGAATGTTATGTGATTATAATCGTTTTTTGGTACCATATGATTTCTTACTACGATGCCATTTTAATGTTAAAGTTCCGATGTGGAAATGAAATTATTATATTATCGTTAAACAAGATCCTACCGAGAGGAGTGGTGCCGATGAAGAGCGTCCTATCTCTAACAGGGCACGTTCGAAGGGTGACGGATGGATTGATGGGAAGTTCCTCACGGGGGACGAATAGAAATACTAGCGAGAGCTGAATATCTCTAACTTTACAAACCTGACGTCCTTCTTCTCCATTCATCACAATTCATACACATTTTAATTTTTTTAACATAGTTACATACCAGCCTTCAAAAGCTCTAAATGATTATTCAGTGTTAAATTCGCGAAATTCATTTAAATGTGTGTACGATCCGTCATATGTGGTATTTTAATAATGTCAATGGCAACACTGGAGCAGGCAAAAGGAAAACAACCATAGTTTTGGTATTCGACGGGCCACATTCCACGTTGGACGACATATTAGTTAGGTTAATTAGTAGTTAACACGACGTTCCACAGTTTTTATTCATTAGACAATTTTTCGTTTTCGAAATATTTTTTATTCATTAGGCAGTTTCGTCTTCAAAATAGTTTTTATCTTTAATATGAATGTATGGTTAACAATAAATCAGTTTTTTGACACAATGTCGTTCCGTTACATGTTCCTTTCGCTTTTTATTTTTCTTCGTTTTTTTTAAAATTTTTGACAAACAGGATTTGGAGTATCGGATAGCGTAGTTAAAATGTCGTGTCAGTTTTTTGAACTTTTCCGTTTATAGTTTAATTGCTGTTACATTCCTGCTGCTGCTTTTCAAAATATTAATATAATGTGTTATGACGAATGTAAGACTGTTGCTGGTGTCATGTCCATTTAGATCTATCAACATCTAATTAATAATAATTAAGTTATGATGCATCATGCAGTAAATAAGAATTTAGTAGCGAATACTCTATTATTAAAATATTTATTATACTTTTGATGTGTCATAAAAACCTTCGTACTCCAGAAATATGAGTATTTAATATAGATTCAACTTCATGTCAAATTTCCCGATTTTTATTAGACTCAGTGCCTAATTAAAACTAGATTCATAGCTAAATAATGAAAAACCATTATTATATACGGATATTTCGCGTACTTTATTTATCGTGTATTTTCCATTCTATTCATTACTTTTCCTAGTCCTGCCACTTAATGTCAGCCAACATCCACGCTCGACCTTCAAGGGTTCTCTGGACTTGGCTTTCTTTGAGGACGGTTCTTATTTGATATAGGGCTGTATGCCGATTGCTTATTCTGACCCTGTTATTCGCATTCGCCTCACAAATGATTTACGTCATTTTGCTGTATTTTCTTCTTATAATCCCCAACGATCCAAGAGTTCCTTAATTTCTGGCCGCTACAACTTTTTTACACCATATCCTTCTCTGATCACAGCATTCTTAACTTTATCGGCTATCACATCATCACACATACCCATTCAAACTCTAATTTTACCGCAAAAAATCTTCGTTCGTTTTGCAAAAGTCCACTGACGTCTGGTCTCGAATGATACGCAATCATACGTCTATGTTCGAATCTTTTTAAAGCGATGTAATCATGATGGAATTTTAGATGATAATGTAACAAACGTAACATCACGCCTATTATCTCCGAAGAGGTGGCAGAGGAGTGTAGTACACTCCCACGTTTCACCAGTTACGTTTACGTCCCACTAT
>DWDU01001525.1:0-14460 GCA_018245575.1 Jemadia suekentonmiller
AATAAATAAATAAATAAGATAAGAAATAAGTACGTTAATAAAATAAGAAATAAGTACGTTATAAAATAAATACGTCACTAACGCATCAGGTCTGTGAGGATAGAAATATTTATCACTCGGTACTATACGCTTACCCCGTAAGAGACATCGCGTGACGATAAAATCAATTACCACGCATATAATATTAAAGGTAGCGGACATGATACCGTATGAATACATTGATTAAATCGGTGTAGACTCATGTAGTATAAAAAAAAGGATAAAGATATAGAAAAGTACAAGTTAATTAATGTAAAAGATTTTACCTCGTGTTTACTAATACGTGAAAAAAAAAAACGTAACCTCACGCCTGTAATCCCCGAAGAGGTAGGCAGAGGAGTGTAGAACACTCCCACGTTTACTAATAAATGGGTAAAACGCAGTGTAATATTTGTAATCGTGTACATGCGAGAACAGTCCACATTATGTTTGTGTAGTTACGGCTCATGTAACTTGGTAATTATTCAATTAATTGATTAATTTCAAGGGTCCGTATTCTATTATGTAATTATAAGGAGCAATACAGAATATGAGACGAACATGGAAAACGACATAAGACATGACTAATGACGATGTAAAAATCTTGACTAATTCAGTGACATCTTTAAGATTATTTTTTTATTATCAAATGTTCTTTTTAATACTATTTGTGCTACTCTAACAATAATTAAAAAAACAAGATAAGACATAATAAATACGTATAAAATGAGTAACATGAGTTCTTTAATTGATAGGTGTTTTGAGATAAGTAATGCTTCAAAATTAGTGTGAAATTATTAGTATTTTAAAACACAAGTTAGCGACTATGGCTTTAAACCTTATAATTCTGAAGAGTTCTGTTTAATACTCAAAAGGAAAACCTTTACAGATATTTATCTGATATGTGATAGTTTCGATCATAGTACCGTAATTGATTTAATATCGTAACGTCACGCCTGTAATCCCGAGGAGGTAGGCAGAGGAGTGTAGTACACTCCCACGTTCCACCAGTAACGTTTATATCTCGTTACGGAATAGGCGGTGAGTGTATTGCCATACACCGGATACATATCCAGGTTATGTGCTACTATTAGAAAATCCAATAGTTCACGACCCGGGATATGAACCCAGGCACCTCTCGTTCGGCAGACGCACTTACTACCAACACGGAAAACGTGGCAGTCACACTACCAACGAGGCAGTCATTCATTACCAAAATAATGAATAAATTTATTCCCGAATGTTAACTAGAAATCTGCTCAGTGAGTTCATCCTTTTAGTGAAATTTCATGTATTCTCACATTTCACACTCATTTGTGAGGAAACCAATCTCAGCGAGTAGGATAAATGGATTAGCTTTCGTTCGTAAACATTAAAATGTAGAGTTTAGGGTTCTGGTGTTATCAAATGTGCTACAAAATGTGCTCCTAATAGATTTACTTTTATTATAACCTCACGGCGGGCCCTTTACGGAGTGGGCAAATAGCACAGAATGCCAATGCCTTTATATGCCTGACATACTACTTGTATATTCATCATTCAATTAAAACACGCAGGTGGGTTACGAAACCTTCTGATTCCCCCATCATCTGACCTATCTGGTCACGATAGGTATTGTCTCCCTCGTCCTCTGCACCCATCGGCATTCACACTGTCCATCTTCTTTGTAATTATATCGTTTGCAATTATCTCTATATGTCAGTACCATAGCCAAAGTCATAGATAATAGGAGTGTTATATTAAAAATATGACTGTTGTATTAAATGTGGAAATTAGCACATAAAAGTCGCAAACTGAAGTTCCGAATAAAGGACGTTAAATCTCTGGCTATAATCAATTAGTAATTAACGTCATTTATTCAACGTAACCTTGACGACTAATTGGGACCAATGTTCTATCTCACTTACACCTTTTAGAAGTGAATAGTACGACAATATACTGCAGTACCCTTGTTTTTTCGATAGAGGTACCTCAGCGCTCCCACAAGAGTATTAGAGGTACTGGTCCTATTATTAAAAAAAATGTTGTAAAATAATTTTATAGCTGGCCTCTTAATTAATGTTAATTTATTTTATTTAAAGTGTTGTAAGTACGACTGCAGATCGAAAAGGCCTGGGTTCGAGGCCTGGTTCGGGTGATATTGGATTTTCCTTATTTAAAATTTCTAGTAGCGGCTCGGAGTCTGGATTTGAATCTAATGTATAATAATTGGCTCACCCCCTAATCCATGGTGGGGCGTAAACGTAAACGATGAAATGTAAGTGTTCTGCTCTCCTCTGTCCATCTTTTCGGAGATTAAAGGCGAGATGATGTCATGTTTAATTAAAAGGAACTCCCTTCATTTACGACTTGTGGGTTTATTAAACTTTATGATATATTAAAAGTCGATTTGATTGTGTACGTTAAATAAATGTTTTGATATAAATCTTCAGCATATGTAACAGTAAATAATGTTATTACAAAACTATTTCTACAGCGATCACTTTCTAGACTTATTTGTTCACTTGTTTCTCTTCAAGTTAAACACGAGTCTATTCGCTAGCGTCGCCGCCGGGCGTCTGTACGTTGTTTTACTTATTATAGTTAGAGTTTGCATTCCACAATTGAATAACTTTAAATTTAAAGATATAATTACAGTATTCATAAATATGTATATTGTACGTAACATCATACCTGTAATGCCCGAAGAAGTAGGCAGAAGTGTGTAATACACTCCCACGTCTCGGCGGTTAAGCTTACATCCAACTATGGAATAAATGGTAAGCCAAATGCCATGCACCGGGCACAAATCCAATTTCGAGCCACTACTAAAAAAATTTACATTAGAAAAATGCGATAGTGCCCGACCCGGTATTTGAACCCAAGACCTCCCAATCGGCAGTCGCGCTTCCAATCAACACGATCAACAAGGCAATCAAATATATTATAGAATGTAATAAACGCTGTAATACTTTAACAAGAGATGACCTGATTCCCAATAGACAGCTCATGCTTGTTTGGGGTCCAGGGCACTTTGTTTCTAACGTAAAAATTATATGGTCAATAAAATTATTATTATTACATATTAACATGGTTTAGTTCCGTCTGGATAAT
This sequence comes from Jemadia suekentonmiller, assembly GCA_018245575.1. Classification (NCBI taxonomy): domain Eukaryota; kingdom Metazoa; phylum Arthropoda; class Insecta; order Lepidoptera; family Hesperiidae; genus Jemadia; species Jemadia suekentonmiller. The sequence continues at coordinate 3,112 of DWDU01001525.1, forward strand.
ACACGTTACCAGTGATTTAATCTGTGTAATTACACCTGAGAATATTCAATCAAAGCGGCGTGGGAGGGAGGGGACGGGGTGCGGACTGCGGCATGGGACCCGACAGAGGAATGTCGGGTGTAACCGCGCCGCAAGGTCTTGGCCGCTGAAATATTAATGTTTACGGAATAAACTACCATATAGATCGGGCACGATACACGCATATTTATAAATGTACGTGGAATTAACATTATTATGCTTTTCTTACCTCCAATGAAAGTTGTTGATCGTGACTACTAATACATATGTGCGTTAAAAGTAATTTAAAATATAATTTAATATAACATTTAGGTACACTTGAAAATTTAAATCCTTGTTATCTCTCCTTCAAGTTATATAACATACTCTGTAAGAATTTCGACATAAAGAGGTAGTGTGAGATATAAATCTTAGAGAACTAAAGTATTTTCGTACAGACAAGGGACTGAGAAAAACTAGATAACTTTCACCGGAGGATTACGGCTGACTTTTCTGAGAACCTGGGCTTACGAATTCGGTGGCCGGTCGGTGAAAAGTTCTCAGAGAATAAGGAGTGGCATATTTATTATGTGTAGTTTTATTTCAATATATAATAATAATCCATTATATTTTTATATAAGCCGGACAAAGGACAGAAAGATTGGTGAATTATGTGCGGTGGCTATATTTTCAATGATTAGCATAATCCAAATTGTATTTCAATGAAATAGGTCATAATCTTGCCTTCACTGACTAGCGATTTGTTTAGGCTTTGAGGCGGACGGTTGAAAGAAACAAGTTGCCGACGCAGTACAGGTATTTTGTAGACACAATGACGATGACTGAATGACAGTGAATGAAAATAAGACGTTAGTAATTGATGTACAGTTTTCTAATACGAAAATAATTAATCATCATCAATTTTGTTAACGTACACACTAGGAGGTATATTGTCCTTACATAACCACTCGTATCTTTATTAAATTGTCGCTCGGAATACACAATACAATCAAGTAAGCACGATATGGTAAACCATATGAAGTCAACGATTGTAAATGATAAAAATGAATTGCTTTTTTTTGCCCAAACATGAAACTTTAGGTAAATATAAAATTGGATTTGTAAGCGCAAGTGGGATAATATGATTACACAGTATTGGTTGCCGCGTTAACTCATTGGTGTAGTTGACAGGTTGGCATATGGAATTTTTATTTCTTATCTTAACATGCTGCTGGCAGTTATTTTCTCATAGCTTTTGCTTACCGGCTTATCCCAGCTTCACAAATCTGGGCTTGAAGCTAATACTAGAAATTTTCAATAGTTAATTCAACGATAGAACAATCCAATAGTAACTAACCAAAGTTTCGAACCTCTCGAACTGCATTCGCGTCTGCAAAGGCTCGACCAACGAGATTGTGTACAATTTATAATAATCCATAACAAATTGAAGATTATTGTTATTATTCGCAAGGTACACAATAAAAGAGGCTGACATTGTCCAGACCATAGCAGCATTCAAATCTTAAATTTTTTATTCTATTGTCATACAGACAAAACCGCGACCGGTCGCCTAATTTCACATTTTAAATAACTTCAAAAGGTTTCCAATTTATGTATTCAAAGTTATCTTTTTGAATTATGAATGCAAAGCCATTTTTAACATTCACTTCGTGTAGAGACGGATTCTTTATGTCGTGTTCGTTGAATTTTTATGGCCATTGCATTAAAATCTTACCCTTTCTTTTTATGTAAATTAACCAAAAATTATTTTAAAATGAATGTGTTATTTAATGACTTTAACACTTAATGGATACATGTTATATAATTGGAAGGTTAATAATTTCATAGCAGAGAGAGCGGTGATAGCGTAGTGGTCGGAAGTTCACCCGCAGCCTACGGAGGTCCGGGTTCAAATTTTCTTTACAAAAAGTGAGTCTTCAGATTAAATAACACTTGCTATAACGCCGAAGGAAAAACGTCGAGAGGTAACCTGCACACCTTAGAGATCATAAAAAATGTTGTCTTTGAGGCGTGTAAAGTCTGCCACCCCACACTTGGCCAGCGTGGCAGACTATGGCCTTAACCCTCTCATTCTGAGAAGAGATCCATGTTTCATATTTCAACCGATGGGCCAAAAGTGGAAAGGTAAAAGGGTCGGAAAAATATATCATACAAATTATTATTGTAAATCGTTTTATTGGTGTAATTTAGATATATAGCCAAGTTGGCAATTGCTTATTTAACACTACTTGGGGATTATAATGAAGGACTCTAAAATGTGTCAGATCTCACACAAAGATCTGACACAAAGACTCTAAAATGTGACAGATCTGACAGTATGTTTTAACTTTATCTGAATAGAAAATGAAATTTACTTTAGAAAATATAGTTTGTTGATTTGTAACGTTGAGATGCCCGTTAAGAATCGAATCCTGGAACTCCGGAAAGGGAGACAGTAATCTAAAACACTAGGATATATCCGATTCACTATGTTTAATATGCTATTAATAATCAATCTCGAATCTAACCACAATCTAATCAAGGGAAGATAACATGTTAATTTCAGTATTTGTAATCTATAAACATATCAACACAACCTACGGATATATATCAGTAGGAGTTTAGGTTAGTCATATATTCTTCGTTACAGGGTTAGGCGTAGCGGAAGTGTTTGAAGGGTGAGCAACAATAGGGATGATGACAGTAAACGAAAGTCACTGAAGTTATGCATGTATTTAACGATATATAAATAATGGATTGCAAAACACGTATTTATTTTATAATTGTAAGTTAGATTATTTAATATTTTGAAATAATAGAAAGAAGAAGAAGAAAATAAAATTACAAAATACAACAATCCGCCATGTTTTGTTGAACGCCAATCAGAGGAAATGACGTCACGTTTGTACAGATCATAATGACAGCTCTTGTTAGTTTTATACATTTTTTCATCGAACTATTCAAACGTGACGTCAAAACGACGCCATGACAGTTTGTAGCGTTTTGGCGAAAACAAATAAAATTTGAATTTAAAATGTAATTTTTTAATATTAACTCCTAATTTTAAGCCGAAATATAACATACATTGTATATAATATTTATTTCTGAATATAAAAAATGTTATTCAAATATTGTCATCATGCCCATTGACGACAGTTAATCCCGCTGTTGTATACACATATATAGATGATGGTGATCACATCACAGTCATATCATCGATGTGTCTCAGTCCACTGCTGGACATAAGCCTCCCTCAATTAATGCTTTTGAGCCCGTTCATACAGGGTTTTTGCCCAAAACAGTAAAAGCGACATAAATAAATTCGAGTAGTTACAAGAAAAAGCGTGATTTAAATAAATTAAATGAAACATCACACCTGTAATGCCCGAAGAGGTAGGCAGAGGAGTGTAGTACAATCCCACGTTTCACCAGTTTCGGTAACTTCCCACTATGGAATAGGCGGTGAGTATTTTGCCATAAACCGGGTACATTTTCAAATTCCAAGCCGCTACTAGAAAGTTCAAACTAGAAAAATCCAATAGCCACTAGTGCCCGACCCAGAATTTGAACCCAGGACCTCAAGTTCGGCACTCGCGCTTGCAATCAACAAGACCAACGAGTCAGGCTATGATCTAAATAAAATAATACAAAATAATATTTGTATGCTCATTATATCGTCCCGACAGACTTCAGAGTAAGCAGAGAGCACCGAGTGCTAAATAACTCTATCCTTACGGACGTGAAGTATGACGTGAAATAATCTACGTTCATCATTCTTTACAAACACATGTTGGTTAATGAGACTTGCGACTCGTTAATGTATATTTGTTACATTGCATTTTTAATGAATCGGATAATAAGCCGGACGTAACTCGTATATTCAAGTCCAAATTACTCTGTAGCCATTAAGTAAAACTTCACAAGAAGTTATAGTTGTCGCTTCGAAACGCTCCCGCTCTGGGCGCTGAGTAAAGAAGCAAAGACAGATTATCTTTTGCAAAACTTAGCACCGTTCAAACACTGTCGCCCGCGGTTTAAAATATTCTACTGTAGATAATACCACTTTTAATACCGATACTCTGGGCAGTATTAATTTCGTGTTAGTTTTTTTATCGAATAATTTACCAACAGTTCTTTCAAGGGTAATGCTACCAACGGCGAATAGGGTTCTGACAGCAAGTCTATTAATTTAATCTTGTTCAGTTAATATTATTTGTCATTATGATTAATAGATACGTTCTTGTTATTTTACCGTTCTGATCTGTAGATCGATTTTTTTGCTTTCACCGCTGGATTGTACAGACATTTTTACAAGTTAGTTAACGGTGTTTGGGAATTATATGTCTAATTCAATTAGCATTAGCGCTACTCTTTCGGGAATTAATTTATGTAGATCTAATGTATGTATATGTCTGGATGTGTACTCATATAGACATAGATACTAACGAATGTAAATTTGTACGTAATATGTCAGTACAACTTCAATTGTCAATATTAAAAAAATATTAGGGAACAATTGAAAGTAGGGAATATTTATTAACTTGCTATCAGGTTACAAGGTTCGAAAATTTGACATAAACATCATTAATTCTGGAGAAAATTGTAAATATAGGTACTGATAATGATTTTATTACAGACCACCTATATTTTATTATAGTTTCGTATATTTTATACGTTTCTCAATATACGAGTATACAAGAAAGAAACAATTCTAATTTCAAATATATATATAGTTACTTATAAATTATTAAGCGTCTTATTTAAATATAACATTAAATACAGATCTGCCACGAGTTAAAGTTTTCGCTCCGGAACACCGCTAGCTGAGCGTTGAGCAAAGTACCGAAGACAGATTATCTTTAAATAACACTTTTATAACGGGCGCTCGTAGGATACGTACTCTTGATTAATAATAAAACTGGTTTCTATTTGGTTTTTCAAAAGTTGACATAGGTACCGTTTTATATTGAAATTTCATTTCATTTAGGCATTCGTTTATTGTATTCAGGTTGACAGATCATAAAAACAAGACAGGAGACATCAACTTGTATTTATCAGTATAACAAAAGCACTATTTTAACTTATAAAGCAGTCGCTATCGACAGATATAAATTGATTTTTTGATTTTGATTTTTTTATTGATTTGAATTTGGTTCAAGTTGTCATTTTAATAACTTTTTTCTGTCTAGATTAAGAGCTTTACATAGAGGAATTAAACAACTGGTATTCAAAGAATAAAAAAATATTTATCTTCATGTCTGTTTTCCTCGATGGGGCAGGCAGAGGAGTGTAGTACACTATGATGTTTCACTGGTTGTGTTGTACGTCCCACTATGGCACAGGGAACGAGGCTATTGCCATGTATAGGGCATTACTAGTAAATATGAATAATACTGAAATTTCCAGAACGTTTTACATAACGGAAACCCCCGAAATGTGGATGAACTGAAACCATGCCGGAGTTACAGCGCGCGGTGTGCAGCAAAAAGATAAACATAATTTTAAGTTGGCTCGCCAAAGCCGCCGTAATCCAGCCGCGGTTTGCCCGAGAAGATATTTTAGTTTGGAATATTCGAAAACAGCACAGTGACCGAAAACGATTGGAAATTTATTTATGGCAATACGCAATTTACGTAATCAATCGCATTTTAAATCACTAACTGTACATTCATCGTGATACATTGTATTCATTCAATTTTTCAGTGTACAGAGAACTAATTGATAAATGTTAGTAAAATATCATCCATCCAGCCATCAATCCAGCCATCCATTCTGCCGTACATCCAGCCATCCATCCAACTTTGAAGGTCCATGTCCAGCAGTGTAAATCCACTGCTGTACAATCGGCCTAATCGGCGCCTGCTCCTTTTTAAATCCGGTTATATAGAGCTGGTTCCTTAAGGTCATCAGACTACCTCGTCTGACGGCCACCTGCGCTCCTGTTAGCAAAATATATTACAAGGAAATTTGAATAATTATTACCATTACAAGGGTTACAAAGTATTTAAAAAACTTGATCCGAGTTTTACAAATACTGAGGGAGAGTTTCCGTTGTAGAACATAAACGTAACTGGTGAATCGTGGGAATGTGCTATACAACTCTACCTACCTCTTCGGGGATGACAGGCGTGATGTTACGTCTTGTGTATATTACAGTGGCATATCGTAAATGTTTATTAAAATAACCCACAAGTGCATAGTTTTCACCGCAATTAGTTGTACTTGAGTTTGATGTTAGTTTTTCTGAATTGTTGGTCTAATGGTTACTGCGAAGCTCGCGGCTGCTGGTTTTATACAAATATTCCTGTGATAAGTGCGAGTTTTTACTCTGTTTTTGGGTGTAAAATTATCCATTTATTTGTATATTTAGAAATGTGCACATATTTTTGAGCTGTGTTATTTGGTAATAATAGTCTCGACTTTTGGTCTTAATGGTCTAGAATTTGTCTGTCTGTCAAATGGCCGTGTGATAAATTGTAATTATTTTTATTGTCGTTATTAAATATGACCGGGCGTTTCAAAATATTATAAAACTGCCATATCGAATGACATGCATACTAATAAATATTACTGTACCTATAAAATTCCGCTAGTTGCAGATTTCAAGAAGAAGGATGTTACTGAATTATTAAGCCAAAATTCAAACAAACTTCCAAATAGCACTATGCCATAAATCATTCCAGTACGTAATAAGTTTAGTGACGATGTGCACTTTTAAAAATAAATATAACTTTAAACTACTTCGATACTCAAGCCCTGCCTTATCTCGTCAAACTTTAACAGGTTCCAAATTGATAAATTGTCGCACGCAAACTGCTGATAGCACAACACTGGAACAGTTTCCAAATATTTGCAAAATATTAATAATAGACGCGAAATTTATCACGCTCTTTCTCGAAGTGTTCCTATAATGGATATGAGTCACGTCATCATCATTATCGTCATCCTTAATCAATTTATTGATCCACTGTTGGAATGCCTCCCATCGGAATGATAAGGGTTCAGTTCGTTTACTTAATAAATTAAGATTGGAATGTTTAAATGAAAATAATACCCCAGTACAGAAAAATCCAGTAGCATTTAAAGCGCAAAGCAATATTAATAGAATATCATTTGCTTTTGCAGACCTTTTAGTTTAAGTACAATTTGATCCTCAATTTATCATACTGATGTCCTTTTTATGGCGTAAGCTAGCGTGTAGCTCGCGTCTCTGTTTCGCTTTTAATGAAATGTCAGATTGTAGTAACTTTTTATTTTTAGAAACCGTTATGTTGAGTTATGAAAAGTTGAGGCTATCGAAGAAAAATACTGCAGGTACACGATATTTTGTAAATGAAATAGAATCTACACTTAACATTTAGACTGTAAAGGACGTATTTGTCCTTTGGAATTAAACAATTCTGAATATTATCATAAAACACATCTAATAGAATATAAATAGACATTGCAAGGCGTTTCTATACAATGTTCAAAATAGACCGGAAGTGCACTGGAACTAATTGTAATTTGGACCTAGACACGAGTAGGTAACACGATGTCACTAAAATAGTTGCATGAGAGAGACAGTAAATGCGCATATCTGTATAATGTTATATTTATCTCACTCATTTGAAACGAAAATAGATGCAATTGTATATTAAATGAAGAGAAAACCATCGTAGCGCTAACACAGTCTATTGAATAAGCTAAGGGCTTCCAGGATTATAATGCAGATGGTGGTGGTAGACATAGTTTGAATTTGAATAATTTGTGACTATGCTGACATATAATATAATGTAGGTACATATTTTAGAAGAAATAGATTCTCCTAATAAATGACCTGTTTGGCTATTCACTTTTTGTTTGACAATCTTCAAGCGTCAAGAGATTCTATTTTAGCAAGTGTAAAGCAGAAAGCAGTGTAAAGCAGAAATCAAATTCAAAAATGAAATATAATACTGTAAGTAGTACAACGTTTGGCGAACACAGTCAAATATTATCTAAATTTCATTCATGGACCTATCGTTTGTTTAAATCGATTATCTTAGTTCGTTTTAGTCGAACGGTTAGTTTTAGTCAAGACAATTTAGCTTTATTGATTGTACCTATTAATTAATCCATTCCTCTTTAATGTTTAATAACAAATAAAAAAGAAAGTCAATAATAAAAAAATAAAGAATAAAAATAAGAAAAACTAAGAACAAAGATAAAGAAATAATTTAAATAAAACCATTCCTATATGTACATAAATGTAAGTAACAAAAGACTAAAATCGATTTAACTTTCATTATAATAAGAAAGATCAGGTAGTCAACTTCAAGGAAATCAGCGATGTCTAATTTATCAATTAAAAAAATAAGTAACAAAATAAACCCTACTGACATAAGAACTTAAATTAGCCAAAATGAATTAATTTAACGTACCTATAACAGAGAGGTATACCTACTTCTTAATTTCTCGGCAAAATTGTCTTGCAATTGAGACCCAAGTCGTCACCAATGTTTTCCAGTGATATTAATATCACAGCAAGATGACTTCTTAAAGTTTCCCCTGAACGCCATGGACCTAATGTTCTCCAAACGAAGCATTCTGGTAATTTTCTTATTATATAAACAGTTTTGACTTTTTGTTCTCTATTTTGACATCGCCGATGGAATTAAGAGTTAACTAAAGAGACAAGATAAGCAAGAAAACATATGATAAACAGAACAATTAAAATACTTTTAATGAACAAATACTGTTTATTTATTCCCCCATCCGTTCAACCCTAGATCAGCCATCGACAGAAAAACAGATGAGTGTACCGAGAGAAAGAGAGCGCCATAGCTAAGTACAGTAATAACGTTTTGTTTTATATTGAAACTCAAAACAGACTCCTTGAACATGATGCAACTTGTTACTGTCGATGTTACTGACGCTTCATTTAGGAAAACTACTTATTTACATTACTCGCTGTTTTCAAAATCGTTTTCAATTTCCGCCTGTACTAGAAGAATTGTATTTAATATGACGCATTTAAAATCTTCTGCCAAACAATGTTTCACATTCGCGATCGTTATACTGATGATCTCTCTTCCAAAACCGACCGTTTGGAATAAAACTAAGTTAATACGTTTCCTTATATCTCCCCTTTCAGAGTGATGTAACGTTATCCTATCATCAATTTATGTCATAATTATATTCGTACATTCTTCTTAGACATATATCTATACTATAAATATTGCCACGTCTATCTGTAATCCCAGACCTCTTGGAGCTCGGGAAGAAATAACGATAAGACGGCCTATTGTATTATGGTTTATTTCTCCATTATTGCAATGTTTTGTTCCGCTGAACAATACAGTGTATTATTTTAACTTTCTCTTGTTCAACGCAAATCCCTTTTCAATACGTTAAAATGTATGTATTGTATTATACATACATAGATGTAGATACGTAAATGCGTACATCTAAATTCTTGAGGAAATCACATATGTACGTTAATTAATACCCATAGATACTTGTGTCAAATAGCAGTCACCGAAATCAATTCGCCTGAAGAAACACTGATTCGGAGCCGTGCGTGCTGGCAGCGAGGATGTGTGGAATTAACATATTACCCTATCTCTGTTTGGACTATAACACACTCTTACGTACATGATCCTAAAAAATGTCATCATTGTAGCTAGGTGTCTCAAACAACCACAAATCGTTAGTCATCTGAGCAAATAAGATTAAGATTCGTCAGTCTACGCAACTTATGCTTTTCCAGTCATTTCATTTGTCGTCACACACACCATTTACAATTATATGATATACAGACGAGAGAGATATGATTTTAACATTACGAAACATACCTACATAGTATAATCTTCACATTTCAAGGCCATCGTATGGTAAATAATTGTTATCAGTTCCGTTTAAAGGTATCTGAGTAATGATTCACTACTTATATAGACAATTTCGTTATATACGAATAATGTTGCAGCGTCGTCTTTTGTATATTAGGTGAATATTATGAACTCTTTGTGATTATAATTACCCTCGTTTATATTTTCATTTCTATACTAACAATAGCACAAAGTTCGTACAGGTTTTTATATAAAAATATCTTCGCCCTATTGGCATGTATTTTCTATTCAATATGTGTTGCGAGTATGTGTCATAGCCGCGCGTTCCCGCCATAACCATAACAAAGATATCCGTATCATAATATTGAAGATGCCGAGTACGTGGTAAATGTTAACGGTCAGAGCTCTGTGCATATTTAACACTTTATGGTAGAAACATTTTAAGTAAGCGACATTAACTTGCCTGTGTGATTTGCAAATTAAAATTAATTAAAAGTGAAATACAATGTTGCGTGTTTTCATTTGCATATTCAATACAGAACATTTATCTATGCCTCAGTTAAGTAACGTGAGTCATTATCAGCCCGTTTCAGCCCACTGCTGTACATAGGCCTCTCAAGTAACACGTCACGGTGCGTGATCTTCAGCCTTTCGTTTCTCCTCGCTATCAGCCACTGCGTACAGTTCCTGACCCTAACTAAATCGCTTCTTACGCTACGTTTACCAAGCCGTGGTCTCCACCCCCCAGATCTTGTCTACACCAGTAAAAGGATCGTTGATGATGCTGGATATCATTGTGTAACCAGTTCTTTTTATATTATTTTGAACATTCAAAAAATTTCAACATTACCGCGTACGCATATATATTTTATTTTATACCTGAACCAAATTTTTATCATGGAACATGTTAGTTATTCTTTAAGGTATTCTTAAGTGGTAACTACATATACATAGTAGTACTATTAAACACAGGCTTCACAGTACATTTCAAACTGATATATTCATTCTACATGAGCTACGAGGAGTGAAGGTCACACTCATATGCCATAAAGTTGATTTACGCCTCTTAATACCAAATAAAGATGTAAAGTTTGAAAAATGTACTTTGCAGAAAACTTACGCTCGTTCACAAGTTCGATATTATCTTTAGAGCTAGTTCTGAGTCTTACTAAAATAATATTAATAGTGGAAAGTTTACAATTCGGGACGTTATCACCGCTAAGTCAAGTTTCTTAAGATTTATTTTAGCACAAGTTGAAAACACATTAGTGATATTTATAAGTAAAATTTGAAATATATACCAGGTATAACATATGACTGCCTCGTTGGTCGTGTTGGCTGCAAGTGCGACTGCCGATCGGTAGGTCCTGGGTTCAATTCCCGGGTCGGACAGTACTAAATATTTCTAATTTAAATTTTCTAATAGTGGCTCGGAGCTTGCATATGTGCCCGGTGCATGGCAATAGCCTCACCACCTATTCCACAGTAGAACGTAAACGTAACTGGTGAAAAGTGGGAGTGTTTTACATTCCTCTACCTACCT
>DWDU01001526.1:0-14459 GCA_018245575.1 Jemadia suekentonmiller
CTATCAATATTTGTAATATTTGCATTGGTTCTGTTATTGTTTCAACTGCCATTCTTTCTAGATATAACATTATTGTAAACTGAAGGAAATAGTACCTAACTAGAAATACTGATATAATATATTTAAATAAAAGTCGTTATAAATGACCACATATTCTTTTATAACAGACTCGTATCGGTCACATAACAGAACCTCATCAACAGAAAAGCTGTACGAGACAGTCTACGATGCATCGTAAACAAGGTGCAACGTACGGCGCGTGGACGTGCAATCCATTTGAGGTGTAATTCACTTAGCGTCATTTTAATGGAACTCCCGACCGCGCCTCTGTTTCTAGCCTTCACGTAAACTTACACGGCATCTATAACTTTATTCATTTTAATTTCCTGCTTCCATAATTGTTTTTTTTGATTATGAGCACCATCTACGTTTTAACACTGAAAACGCATTAAAGATAAATTCCACAGCTGTTGTTTACATGAAATGTAATAATTATACCTTTTATTGGTTTACTGTTGGATACCGGTCTTCTTTTAGAATGATAAGAGCTAAGAGTTAGACCATAATCTGCCACATTGTTTAAATTCGAGTTTTCACACGTCTTAGAGGTCATTGTGGAGAACTATTCTCATGATGTTTTCTGTTACCTTACACGCATATATTTATAATGAATTACACACCAGAATTTAAACCAGGATTCCGGAATTCGAGGTTCGTTTATAAACTACTAGGCGATAGCTGCTTATATAAGCATATTAACCATTTTATATTTAAAAGTGTTTCCTCGAAACTCTTTTTTTATTTTTTGTGAACAAGTAATAGTCAACAGAGCCATATTTGAGGTACGGAGAGACTGATTTAAAGTTCTAAAGGCGGATTTGTGTGGAGCAGCTAACGCGACACGACTTTTGTGAGTCGGTGCATTGTCGTGTAAAAGTGGCACACCTCGAGTCCCATTTTCCCCTGCTTTTCGCTTTGTTGATACCTTTTAGTTTTTCTACCAGACTAGTATAGTATTTGCCTATAATATAATATTGTATTTTTTTATTTGTATTTTATTAACTGAATATGCTCTGAATTCCTCAATACTGGTAAAATCTGCCTGACTATTGTCAAAATGAAAAACTCTCACGTGGAGCTGTGCATATTATATATCCTTGCATTGATCCCTGTTTCCACTCAAGCTCCAAGTGATGAATCTCGTTTCATATTAAGCGCGGTTCAAAATTTCACCATCTTAATTAGTATATACAGGGATCAGAAGTTCACGACGCGTTGTTTTTTCTTAAGCGCTGTGAGCACCATGAGGAATCATTTTCAAATGAGTTTATTCATGGGAAGATTTTCATGCAGAAGAATCGAAATAATCGCAGTTTCTTTTCCCCTAATTATTTTTTATTTCAATATACGTCTTCAAGAACAGGTTTGTTAATTTTTTCGACCATAGCTAATAAAGTCGCTCCAATTACCCGCCCCGAGTCCGAAACGACCGAACAAAAAGATCTAGATTTTTACAATTTTTAAAATGGGATCATATGAAATTTACTCTAATAATACCCTTAGTTCATTTGTTAAAGTCATGACTCATAATGCCAAGGTCCTATTCCTAGGGGAGTCTCGAAAGGGCGTCTTTAAAAATCTGTACCTAATTAAGCTTATAATTAAATTGAACATATACAGATTACATATTATGACTCGGACGATCCTATAACTATATAAAAAATATTCCTTACAAAGAACGGGCTTAATGTAAATTTTACATAAATATTTTACAAGATTAACACAAGACTGCTTCGTGTTTTAATTAGACTGGTCTTGAGTGGATGTAGGAATGAGTGCTTACCTTGTAAGTTGTAGGCAGTCCTTAGCGGTTGCATGCCCGGAGCGACGCTCACGCCGGCCCGCGACGTGTTGTGTAGCGACAGCGCGCCTAGCAGATCTAGCTCGGTGGCTGTAACAATTAACATATGATGTATGTATGTCTGAAGCAAACACATCCATCATTGATCATTTTTACGGTAACTCTCAAACGAACTTGACTCGAAATATTGTGTAATAAACAAAAAACATTACATTCTTATAATTAAATGTATACAAATTTCTTAATCTCGTCGAAGAATTGATCATATATTATTTACGAGTAATAACATATTTTTCTTCGTACGATTTGTTATTGACTAGTCGATCAAATAAATTTTAGCTGCGCCTTAGTTAAATGTTTATGAAGAAAATAAGATATCACAGAATAAAGTTATGGCTTTAATCATTTAAAAGCATGAGATGTATTAAAGTGCATGTGAAAATACAGCAAATTACCGCAACGGAACATTCCGACTACAATGAGACGAATAATTATTCGTTATTATTAACTATTATTAACTATTATAATAGTTGAGCGATACAACGATTACTGTTTTGTCAATCTAATGAATATTCATGAACCAATTTTTTTGTGTTTGGCCTACATCGGATCAATCAATATGTAAGGAGGCGGACTCCGAAATATGGAGAACAAACAGTCTAGCGTATCGATCCGACAAAACCGTCGTGATGGGTTCGAGTTGTAATATTTCAGTATTCGTTTGTTCATTTGCGATGTAAGATGTGTAAAAGGCTCTTTTTTAACATAGTGGCCATCGTAATTTTACGCACAGGTCTCTGAATACACATTTAAAAACTAAACGTAGGACAGTTTTTTAATACGATTGCCTACGCTGCCCTTACAAATGATAATTAGAAAATATTATATCCTGTTATTTTAAAATTTAAGATCTTTTAAATATACATCAGATACACAATAAAAATATCATCATCATCAGGTTGTTTCTGTCCCCTTTTGTACATAGGCCTCCCCCAGACAGCATACGTAGTGTAAGACGTCCCGCGGCCAGCCGGAATGATGATCTGCAAAAAGCTGCAGACAGAAGCTGGATTGAGGCGCTGTATAGGCCTACGTCGACAGTAAATATATTTACTTAATACAAATATTTGAATGTATGTACGTAATCATAATAATACAGTGACAGTATCATGAATTGACTCGGTAAAGCGCGTTGGTGCATTAAATGTGATGTATTCGCTCGAGAAAATCATCGCAGTATAAACCGAGTGTTATACATCACAAGTAACCCGGTCACGTAGCTGCCTACAACGTAACGCCGTAGCGAGCTATGCTACGATACAAAAGACAATACGCACGGACATAACATGTGGAAACATAAAAAGTATAAAGCTACATAAATTAAACCCGTTGACTAACACGAAGTACAGCAATTGATATTAACTTTTCTATATGTATATATTTTGTTTAGGATTTATGCAATATTATGTATGTATAAACTTTTTAAGCTTTCATCTGTAACATTATAAATAAAACAAGAATGTAGTGCTCTAGTACAGCGTTACTACTGAAGCGACGGAACTGAAAGCGGTAGAGCAACCCCAGGAGTCTTCGCGCTCTCAATTTCGACTGAATTAAAGAGTTCTTTTGCCGAGCACTCTCGTTTATACATGAAATAAGCCCCAGTTCGGATTGCTCATTATACAAACAGAGCGCTAGGGTTCGCAGTCTTTACTATGCTCGTTGATGTTTTTAATCAACTCTCTCAACAATATTTTTATGAAAGTAAGAGGTGGTATATTTGTATTATTATGACGTGCCATATAAAGATGAATATGCGAGTTTTTATATCTATGCTTTGTAACTTCATCATACTAAATGTTTACAGCATAACAATATTTTCAAATGTTCACGTCCCGACTACATACATATAACAATCCAGTTCCAGACAAGAAATATTCTCCGAAAGCTGTCTTCCCTTCGTTCTGCAATAGGTAACGAAAAGGTAGGCAGAGGAGTGTGGTACACGCCTACGTTTCACCAGTTATGTTCACGTCCCATTGCGTCATTCTGTCCTACATTACACGAACTTCGATATTATCACAATTTCAATACACTGACAATGACAACTTTATACACATAGGCAGGCAAGTAGATTTGATCTTAAGTGACTTGGTTAGCACTATGCGAGAGATATTTTAATTGTATTTCGTGGAAAAGCTGTATTTATCTCGAATTAATGGTTATGGAGGTTTATGACAATCTTTATTATCAGTATCTCGTTACAGCCCTGACTAAGCGGCGCGGACGCGGCGCAGCCGACGCCGGCGCGTCTGCCACCCTCCATATGCCCATCCGCGAAGCTATACAAAGTGATGCTCTACAGTAAATTATCTCGTAAACGACCGCTATTCGCTCAGATTCTACTTGCCGGAATTGTCACAATGTATTATTTTATTTCACGTTATTCATTTTGTATTCATGTCATTTTGAACCGCTTTTGAGGTGCACGATATTTATTGGTATTCTTTTCCAGTATAATATATGAAAAAACTTTTTATTTCGTGTTTCTTATTTACTTTGATTTTTTGTTCAAAGATATTATTGAAAACTATCTCGTTGGTGGTTCCAATTCCGGATCGGGCACTGTTAGATTTTCCTAATTTAGATTTTGTGGTAGTGGCCCGAAGTATGGATATGTATCCGGTGTATGGCAATAGGTTTACCACCTATTGCATATGGTGACGTAAACGTAACTGGTGAAACGTGGGAGCTTACTGTGTAGTGTTGTGTGGGAGTGTTCCTGTGCCTACTTCTTAAGTGATTGCAGGCGTAATGTTACGTTACATAAATTAATAAAAACAAATATATATGTACATAATTTCTTCACATACCATTTCCAGTCATGGAAATTATCCTGAGTATATATTACATTAGATTTGCTATAATTCAAATACATAATATCGCTGTAAACTATTAAGTATAGTAGTCATAATGCTTAGTAAATGAATGCTAATTATGACCGTGCAACCTGAAAGCCGTAAACTCAGTTACGATCGTAAATAAGTATTTCCTACTGCCACAATCTATCTACTATCTACAGCGCACTGCCTGGAACTGTTATAAAACTACGATAAATGACTTTTTATCTCTTTCCACTGCTGACGCTTGCAAAACGTTTGAAATTTTCAATTTAAATTGCCATCTCCGAGTATGGCTCACGAGAAGTTCCTAAATAAAATTCTTTTTAAAACTAACAAAAATTGAAGCATTTTATTGTTCGAAGGACTAAGAAAAAAGCGATGGACATCCAGTCGCCTCATAGCTTAATGAAAGAGCAATCAGAGGGTTACGCTAGCCACGTTATGAAAAATAAATGATTACTTATAACAGTTATAACCTACCCTTGTGCAATTCCCGATATTGGATTGCTTTCTAAACCGTTTAGCTGGCTACTTACTGTTTTGATAACACATTTTTTCTCATTATGTAATCTTTTACTAGATGATTTCATTAATTTGATTCATGGCTCATAATCATAATAAATCAATTTATTACGTACTGTTTGTAGTATATCTTTGTAGTACAAATGTTATGACCGAGAGCAATACATCAATTTTGTTTGGAAGAGTATAATTAAATTTGGCGATTAGTTCAACTAAGTATCAAGTATTTGACAAAATAATTTCATGCTTAGGAAAATTAGGGCTTGATCGTCAAAATGAGTGTAATTTATCAAATTCTGTCAAAAGCTTGTCACGAATATCGTTTTAAGCGTAATATTTATCGTCCTTGATAACGAAATTTGTTTCGTATATTAATTTTTACACAACTTATTTATTGGTATGTCCAAATCAGCTTAACGAGAGGATATTAAATTCTATAAATCTATGAGATAAAGTAATGCTTAACGCAACTCACTGAAAATATTTAGATTTCTTTCCCAATCCTTTTTGAAACCTCTTTGTCAACCGAGCGTATCGCATTTATCCTAACAGAATAAATGAATGTTTATTGAACGCATAATGCCCAAGTGGACGTCAAGTGTAACGCAACACCTGTGAAATGAGCTATACGGTTACACGTGATCGAACATATAAGGGTTAATAATAATTAACTGAAGTCCTTGTTTGTAGAAATTCGAAACGGCACGTGGACGAAACCTGTACTACACTCAAATTGACCATCTGTAGGCCGTTCGTTTAAGGTAGTAACATACAGTGTGTTAATAATAGTTAGTGTAATAAAATAATTAATATCTTGATCCCAAAGTACAGTCCTATTAAGTGGGTTTGTGTTGTAGCAACCAGGCTAGTAAAGATAAAGTACATATATACACATAAATATATAGTCACATAGTTCTTTCTTACACCCAGATACAAATTATATTTGTGCTCAACACACAAATATTTATTCTTCGTGGGAATTCAACCCAGAACCCCCGGAACAACAGTCAGGTTCACTGACCACTGTACCTGCGGGTCATTCAAAAGATATGTAATCTATACAGATAAATAAAATGCAATACACACGTTACATACACCAAAATAACATTTTTTACAATTGTTGTCTGTCTGTTGCTGTTGTTCCGGATAATCTCTGAAATAGCCGGACCGATTTTGACGGAACTTTTCCTGGCAGATAGCTGCTGTAATAAGGCGTAACTTAGGCTACTTTTATTTTAGAATTTTTGAATTTCACGCGGGTGATGACGCGGGCAAAGCTCGTGATTAATATTTAAATTGATCAGGAATCAAAGAAGAACAACAGGTATTTGTAACAAGGTGTTTCGTTCATATCGTAAAGTTATTAATTTAAATGGTTAAAGTTAGAGATCGCAGACCACAGCTTCTCGTACCAGACGCGCTGCTGCCCGCAAGCAGCCAGGGCCTTTAGCTGGCAGATCGCACACCGCGATCTGCCAGCACATATTAATTATATAAACTCCAGAATTTTTATTTAAAAAAAAATATGTTGCGCTACAAGTTATACCTACATTTTTATATGATAGTTACACATCTGACTGCCTCGTTGGTGGTGTTGGTGACTGACACATTCGTCGTGTTAATTACAAGTGCTAATGCCGATCGGGAGGTGCTGGGTTCAAAGCCCGGGTTGCCACTACATTTTTTTTCCCCATTTAGATTTTCTATTAGTGGGTCGGAGTGTGGATATGTGCCCGATGTATGGCAATAGTCTCACCACTTATTCCATAATGGACCGTAAACGTAACTGATGAAACGTGGGAGAGTTCTACATTTCTCTGCCTACCTCTTCGGGGATTACAGGCATGATGTTACGTTTTATACGATTGTTGATACGATACGATGTTATTTTAAGATCAGTAATTATGTAATTAGTGATTTATTTATGTAATTTATTAAGAATATAATTTTTAGATTCTTCTATAATCAGTATTATAGTACAGTTATCGTTTACGTCATAATTCTTGGCTTCAGTATTAGAAATACTCAATTACGTTTCACAAATTATAATAAAAAAACTAGTAGGTAAACAGTAACGTACGAGTAGTACAACCGTCACCGGGCACCGCCGGCGGAGGGTACGGCACCGGGCGCGGGCGGCAGCGGCGCGTGTCCGCCACCTGTCGGCCACCGGTCGCGCCGCCGCCGCCGCGCCACTAACCATATTTCAATATCGAATACGAATAATATCGTACGACACACAGCCGCTCGAAACTTGATGATTAACTTGCATCGATTTCAATTTCTTAGGGGACTCGTATTGGCGAATATATTTATGAAAGTCTATTTACATACAGTTCGTATAAACAATTCATCCTCATTCTAAAGAAAGCGCCCCTGTGTTTATTGAGCATCGTTTCATTTTGTATTTAATATTTCGTTATGGTTCCTTTCGGGAGGGGGCAGCTCGAAGCTCACGGCGGTGGTGCTATCCGGATTTTTAAAAATTCGAATAATTGAGCAACTCCTCACAAATTTTAATGAAAATATTAAGCGGATGTTGCTTGATGTAAATGTTATCATGGGACGACACATTTATCATAAGGTTATATTGAAGTGACGATAAGTGCCACGCGTACTCGGTTACGTAATCAATTTAATTAGGCGATGTAATATTTCAATTGTTACAATATTCGATTGTTCTTGTTTTTGTTATGATTCATAATTATATCGGTCAGTGTCAAATTTTTACAGAACAAGCATTTCGTTACGAAGACGATGATTGCACTATTATTCTCAACACGTAAATTAGTGGCGTGATTGTCTTATGAAACAATTCTTCGAAACCCTTACATACAAGTATGATTGAGTAAACACTATGAACAGAAAGCGTTTTATGCAAATCGCATTGAACAGATAAATACACGTAATTATCAAGAGTTTGTAGTAAATGTTGCTGACAAGTACTTTTATATTTAAACGGCAAACAACAAATCGCAAAACGAACATATAGTTATAAAGTCTTCATAAGTCATGAAACGGTAACGTTTGAACACCAAATATATGATACATTTTTTCAAAGCAACTCTAATGTTGTGTTTGAAGTTCTGATAGCATTACGTCCTTCGTTTACCCTCTGCGGTGCCCGGCGCTTGTAAGCAATGTCCGGCCACATTGACATATACAATAATGCCGCATAATATTTGCCTATGCAGGCACCTACCTACTTATCTGTAAGCTTTGCAAAACACCTTAGTAGTCATGGGAATATCCAGCAGATAAAAGTAATGAAACATAAATTCAATAGGAGGGAAAAATAACAAAAGTAAGCTGGAACTCTAATTTGATGAAGAGCTTCTACTGTGAGTAAATAAATAGAAGCACATAAATTTTACTATAATGCACGAGGAGTTGACGATATACTCAATACTGGCTTTGATAATTTTTAACATTACATAACATAACTTGGCTTAATATAAGTTAACTCAATATAAGTAAGCTATATAGCTGAATCCTTGATGGGGTTGCAGTAAATGATCTGTAAAGCTAAATAACGCGGGGCACGGTCGGCTGTCGGACACGTGAGCATTAGTGGCAAATATTCGTTTCTGTTACTAACCTTAGAAGGCTACATTAAGTGCTAGTTTTATGGGAACTATAATAATAGCTTTGGGCTATTTTAGGCAGTCCTATATTTTAATTTGAAAGGTAAGGTAAGAAATGAAGCGAATATTGTTCCAAGCAAGCAAATAATAATATTGTAAACTAATAAAAATATTACCAACATGTCGTTTCATTTTCGCTTTGAATACATGCTATAAAAAATCCAATGTCTAAGATAAAAATATGTATAAATCCTTAATAACGAACCAACTCCTATATTTCAATGGTCGCAATAGACCCAATGCTTCTAGTAAAATGGGAAGTCCTTTATTTTCTTGTATGGGGGGCACCTTAAAAAGGACATGACATCCTGGGGCAGATACCGAGTTATGTGGCATTTTTACCTTACTAAAACACCCTCGGTGGCATTCTGCTGACTAATAGGACTCCGGGATCTCCCACGGAACACACCGGTGCCCTTCTAGGGAGAGACTTATGACACGGTCAGATTTGTTTATTCACTGTTAAGATACGAATATGTGTGTAATATGAGCATGTTTATATGAATAACTGAAATGTGATTATGTTACATGTGTTTGATACTTTGAACTTGACAGTGGCGCGGACGGCTAATCCTGCGCGAACAGCGCGAGAAATAATGCTGTGTAGCGCGCGTGTGTACTCACACCGTCGGCCGAGTTCTCTTCCTATACCGGTACCGACCGATCGCTTTGTGTTCCTTCTCAATCCTCCGACGATAAGGTCTTTTCAAATAACATAATGAGTACAGGACTGAGCGTACCTTTGTTCTTGTGAAGCATTAACGAGCTATTAACGTTTTGTATATTGAACATGCATTTAATAATTTTATAATAATTGCTTCAATAGGCATTTAATAATTTTACTAGTAATATTAATTGCGCTGTTTGTCATGTTGGTTGCAAGCGCGACTACCGATCGTAAGGTCCAGGGTTCAAATCACGGGTCGGGCACTATTAAATTTTTCTAACTATGATTTTCTAGTAGCGGCTCGGAAGCTGGACATGTGGCCTTTATATAGCAATAGGCTGACCACCTATTCCATAGTGAGATGTAAACATGCGAGTTAGTTACGTTTCACTAATTGGTAAAACGTGGGAGAGTACTACACTCCTCTGCCTATCTATTCGGGGATCACAGGCGTGATGTTACGTACTATTAATATTCATTATCATCGTAACTACATTAAGTAAATTTATAAGCTTGAAATGATGAATGTGTGATGTTAACCACTGTGGATCAGAAAAGGCCCGCTAACTGCAAAGAAAAAACTTTGTAAAGATCACCAATGAATCACTCGATACTGATATCGAACATACGTAATACCAGTAATGTTGTAGCTATATTATTATGGTCTAGGGACTATAGGGATGCGCCCTAACCGTACGCTAGTCTTCGCCATTACCCTTACCCTTGCAATCGAACATGAAATTAGTTGTGTACAGTACATAAAATATTATACATGAGTATAATAAGGAGTCTTTCGCTAATATATAATCATTACATTACTCTAAAAATAAGGCTTGTTTTAAGATGTAATTTCTACACATCATGGCACCTTAACTACAAATATATTAGTTCAATTCATTCAGCGTACACATTAAATAAGTTTACATATTGAAAGCTCATCGAAAGTTTCTAACTCCATTTGTCATTATGTAATATCCAAAGAACTATGGAAAAATGTGGAATACAAAATATTCCAGGGCAATAGAAATGTAAAAGAATCGTCGTCGGCAAATATGTATTACACCTTAAGCCGACTTAGCAACTTTTCAGACTAAGACGCTTCTCCACTACACAAAGTGAAGTGAGAGCGTAGTAGTTTAAATTTCAGTCCGGACATTTGAGACTCGATTCCCAGATCACTTTTAAGATTAAATATTTTACGTTATAACGATGAAAGTAAACATTAAGGTGACTCCTACACGCCTTATGAATTCTTCATAAAATTCTCTAACGTATGTGATGTCTACGTACCCGCATTTAGCAACTCTTTTTATTCTGAGACGTGAAATATATCCAACAATAGAACGACAAAAGAATTAACGATGATAAAAATGTTCATAGGTTCCTATCTTTATTGGTGGTCGTGTAATAAAAAAATTGTGTATTCCGTTACAAACGAACAGTATCTTAAGACACCGTAGATTAAATATTTACGGCGATTCGGCCAAGAAAAAGCGAAGGTTATATTTTATGCAAAGTCGCACTGTTGATAAATCCAATTTATCGCAAGTACACATCACGACATACAAAAGTAAAATAGCATGAAACAGCAATACGGCACAAAATGAAATCAAAAGTTCGTGGAAAAAGAATACTGACCTTGAACTCGTCCAAGTATTACGTTTCATTTAGCAAATGCCCAATGTAAGCCAGATATCGTTTCATGAAAGACACTCCTAGATACTCGACTGTATTATATTTTAAATGAACCCCGCTGTCTCCATTTGTCTGGCTCGGTCCATATAGGCTAATCATGAAAGCCCTAGGCTATTCTGTTTGCTTTTCATTTGCAGAAACATCAGTACTCATTCTCAAATATTTTAAATACGAGTTCTGACTTGTCAAATATTTTGTAACTTTGCGGAATTGTATAATAACTGATTTTAGAGTTAAGTAAAATGAAAATGATTTTTTTTAAATCTGCTTTTATATACACAGTGCAAGAATGTGATTAATCATTAATATTCATTACATAATATAAGATTTTTTCATTATATAGAAGATATTTAGATAGTTAACTGATCGAACGAATGAAATCCCGAGTAATCTGGAATACCTTAATAATTAAAAGATAATGTTATGTATCAATCTATGTCGAAAAACAAATATGATTTTAATGCGGAGCAAAGACGACCCAATTGTAGGCGGTGGGCCTGGTGGGTGGTTGTTGGTATCGTAAGTGTTTAACGTGGGATCGATACACTCCGAGTTTTGGTCAACACGTGGTCCGGTCGCCCAGCAACGCGCGTGTGACGTAACTACATCGTAGACGCACCCTACTGTGAGGCGAATGCTACCAGGTCTGCTACATACGCGAGTGCATTTATTATTTAATGAATATGTAGCTTATATCATTCGAATAATTTTGAAGGTGTACTTTTCTATTATTCAAGCTGTATGGTGTAATTTTGGCGTGGAATGTTCGTCACGGTATTTGTTACTTTACGTATGACATAATCTGCGTTAGTAAATTGCACATCGCCTTTAAGTATATTAAGGATTCTGACAGATGATTCAATATAACTGGGCATGGGTATTTAAGTATTGGATAATTAATAAAAAAATAATGAATTTAAAAAAAAAACAAAAATGTCATATAATTTCATAAAGCACTTACAGAGAAATTCCTAAACAGTTATAAGTTATTTGTTATAGTGTGAGTAGTTGTGAAACGAGGTCAAAATAGAATTCGTAGGAACGCCGCATTGCGCTTGATGCGACACCTGCAGCACTAGCTCCACTCCAAGGAGTTGCAGATCTATTCCATCTTAAGCACATCTTGTTCCTTCGTGATTCCTCGTGAAGTATAGTCAAAATGCTACGATAACTCTGTGAAATTACAAACCAAAAATCTAATGTCTACTTCTTTGACCACTTTACGTTAATTAAAAGTGCACACGAAACACAGTGTACCTGTTGTAATAAATATTAAGCGTGTCGTCGTTAATCATTGTAAAACACATTCTTGATATAGAATTTCAAATCAGGTTTCCAGCCACTAACGGACGCAAGAAAATTATTACTCACATTTCTTCTTAAGTTGCGTGAAAATTTCAATTACAGATTCACTAATATAATGATATGTCAGTGACAACATTAACAAACGATTAGGTGAATTAAAACATGTCTTGGGGACAGGTCTGAATCAATTAGGATATTGAACAGAATGGTAGTTTCCCTTTATTTCGAACAAGAGATAAAATGTGTAATTACATATTGTATTATGTGGTACGGTCATTATCATCATTAAGTCTTGTATAATTGGTTAGTCTCACAGATCTTTTCTCAGGATGCGAGTTGGAAAACCTCGCCCACTTTAAAACACATTTTATAAAATTCTAAGTTATGCATATTACCTTACGATGTTTTTTTTTCCCGTCATAACTATTATTTACTCTTTAAACGTATATAATTTGATGAAGAAAGACTAACGAGTTTTGTTCTTTGCCCATTGTGTTCAACCAAATTCTAAACTACTATACGACTGTAGCAAAAACTACAGTACCTACGTTTAGATTTAAGAGTGCTTGATACACTTCATTGTTAAGACTAGCTTTCTTTTCACTCATTAGATCATTAAAGTGATACCAAGGGAAAGGAAAAAAACTTTGATTGACTCATCACAAATGCCAATGGTCGTATTGGCAACCGCGACCATTGTCTTTTTCTAATTTAGATTTTCTAGTCGTTGCTCGGAGTCTGGATATGTGCCCGGTATATGGCAATAGGTTCACCACCTATTTCACAGTTGGGCGTAAAAGTAGCTGGTGAAATGTTGTCGTGTACTGCACTCCTCAACCGATCTCCTGAGGGATTACAGGCGTGATGTTACGTGTTACGTTACGAATACCGATTACATTACAAAACGCTAACACCAAAATATTTTTATCTAAACAACGGTTTAAGTTCGTGACACAAGGCTATATATTATCTAAAAGCGCAACATTTTTCAGATAGCATGTCTTATATTAAGTAACACGCAACAAACTAACCTAACCTAACCTAGGAAATATATTGCAGGGATTATAGTTATTTTTCACGAATATTGATTTTAATATTATTAATAATAGTTATTTCCATAATCAATTTATTTATTTACATTGAAGCAATTTATGTAATGTCAAGCCCGATGGTAAGCTGTCCTTTTGCTCGTGGCCGTCTTTATAATGTCTCACTTGAGAAGGAAGCAGCAACTTTAATTGTTTTTTTTTTGTAGTGAGAACTGCTAAAAGAAAGCAGCAATCACAAAAGGCTCCTGTAGTCTGCGTTCATAACTACATATATTGAATTGTTAGTCAGTTAATATAGCTATCTATACATCTGTATTCATACATCTATATCTATACATACATATAAATAATAATAATATCTATCTCTTCGGGGATTACACGCGTGATGTTACGTTTTTTTTACATATAAATAAAATTGGAGTGTCTGTTTGTAAATTGATATAAGCGGTTTTTACTACTAAATACATATGTATGTATACACATTACATATACCAAAATAACGTTTTTTATTATTTTTGCCTGTATGTCTGTCTTTTTGTTCCGGCTATCTCCGGAACGGCAGGACCGATTTTGACGGGACTTTCACTGACAAATAGCTGATATAATAAGGAGTAACTTTGCTACTTTCATTTTGGAATTTTAGAATTTTTAAATTCCACGCGGACGGAGTCGCGGGCACACTTCGTAAACAATAACAATATTATCTAGATAGTATTAATTAATAACGGCACTTCAGCACTGCCTCGTTGGTCGTGTTGGTTGCAAGTGCGACTGCCGATCGGGAGGTCCTGGGTTCGATTCCCGGGTCGGGCA
>DWDU01001527.1:0-14457 GCA_018245575.1 Jemadia suekentonmiller
TTGCCCTAACCCATATCACAAAAATTAAAAAAATTTTTTTTACAAAATTTCAATGATCAGAAGACCAAATATAATAATAATATCTTGGGACATCTCCACACACGACCACTGATCCCAAGTAAGCATCGAGAGAGCTTGTGGCATGGTAATCAAACGGCTGATAAACTACGTATATAGATATGAATATATACTTAAATAGTTTTTTTTTCAAGATAACTATATACTTAAGATCTAACTGGTCAAGGACAAATACAAGTCACAGGGCTATCCAAACGATCGGATGCTATAAGTACCTACGTCATCATCTTATACTTTCGAAATGTCCTGGTTTTGGAAACGGGCCACTTGTGACAAGGTCCGATGCCGTTCCTTCCTTTCTAAACGCTGCCTCATCGCAAGGTCGCCGCTCATTACCTCTGTCCACCGAGCGCGGCGCGTGGTGCACTGCATGAGAGGAATTCCTCCATTGATTTGTAACAATGCAGATAACTTTGAAGACAACTGTCTATTTGAACTTATGTAAAGTTTATAATGTGTAATAATAATAATAGGTAATGTTTTGAAACAACTTCAAACACAGTCGTCTTATACCGAATTAAGTACAAACCGTCCTGTTTAAACAATATATCTGATAAATTAGGTACTTGTATAAATGGCTATATGTATATTCATAGTTATATGGATAACTTAACACACAAACAATCAATACTTGTGGTCATAGTACAAATGTTTGTTCTCGATGTGAATCGCACCTATATCTACTAAATCTTCTGTTTCATTTTGCTACACTAAAGAACCAAAAGGCTGATTAGCTATTGTGTTTCAACAGATTTAACGATCAAACTTTAGAGGAAATCAATATCACAATACTTAGATCTTGTCATGTCTAATGAAAATATGTGCTAGGTGTATTTACTGAATGCATATAGAGTCTACTTACTTAATTGAATTACTGGGCACTTAGCTATGAATGCTTATATATCCCTAGTACGCTCTCCACTTGAGTCTTGCACCAGCCCAATAGAGCAGTGTGGCGAACACGAAGTGATCTGATCGCATGGGAGCTTCCCACCGTTCAACAAGCAATGACCATTGTACCAACTACTTGACCCACATCTAACTAATCTTATATCATGTTGATAAGGATCATGAATAACTATGTTAAATTCGTATTAAATTTGACGGAGAGATGTATTATAATACTTTACAAATAGTACTAAATTATTATTATAAATTCGTTGTATACAATATAGCGATATAGATTTATTATACTTTCTAAAAATTCGAGTTTATTACAATAAAATTAAAACTTTTTCGCTAAAATCGGCTAATATAGTTATACGAAGGCCTAATCCTTCTTGTAATATGCATCATTGACTCTTCCACAAAGGATACATGTGCATGGAAATTATATGCAACTACAAATTAAATCAACGACAGGTTAAGTCCAGAAGTACCGACGGATGCGCTGTATTTTGTTAATTCGACGTAAACAAAACAACTTG
The DNA here is from genome assembly GCA_018245575.1 of Jemadia suekentonmiller. Taxonomy (NCBI): domain Eukaryota; kingdom Metazoa; phylum Arthropoda; class Insecta; order Lepidoptera; family Hesperiidae; genus Jemadia; species Jemadia suekentonmiller. The sequence goes on from DWDU01001527.1 coordinate 1,506, forward strand.
AGGCGTCGAAAACGTTTTTAAACTTGGTACATTCTGCACATTGTGATGTTCTAATAATAGATGTATATTTATAACGTAATGTAAATCAAATTATAACGTAATAAAATCGAATCCCCGAAGAGGTAGACAGAGGAGTGTAGTACTCCCCACGTTCATCCAGTTGCGGTTTACGTCCAACTAAGGAGTAGGTGGTGAGTCTATTGATAGATGTATATTAATGGGACAAGAAAGCTTGAAATTATATCATTTTTTTTCATAATTACACTTCTATTATTTTCCTGATTGTAATCCTTTACAAATAGATAAGAGTGGACATAGAAAGCTTAGAAGCGGGATAAAAAGACTTGATATAATCCTAAGTTTTTTTTCGAAGCCTGTAAACAAAACATAGATATTCAATAATAAATAATAGAAGCAGACCGTTCAGTGGGTACGAAACACCAAATACAATAAAACGCGAATCGCCATAAAGAAAGGAAAATAACTGTTGGGGTCACAGATACTCGCTTTCTTGACCGCCTATATCTACATAAATTTTATTGGTAAAGATTTTTTCATCCGCTCCTATTTTTATATTACACAAGATTTAGATGAAAATGAAAGTTTTTTGAACTTTAACAGTGGCTGTGTATTTCTGTAAAAATACAGTGTAACTACTATGAGGGTTAAGTGGTACCTCTTCAGATTTAGCAGCACTTAAAATGTTACGCAGCAATTTCAGTACTGCTGATATATATTATACATACACATACATACATATATATGCAGAGTATAATTATAATCATGACAGCTTACGATCAAAAACCCGAAAATAAATTTTCTGATAAATACATTTTGCACGAATTGCACCCTGAACTGTTGGTTCAGCAAACCCGTCTGTCCGTCTGTATACTAAATAGATAATACCCGTCGTCTGTATGCTAAATAGATGCATCCGTCGGGTTCATACAGTTGATTTTTAATTACAGGATTCACCTTGAAACCCATCATTATTGCGTTCTTCTATTATAGATACAATTAAAAATGTAAATTAATAGTTAAACAATAAACTGTCTTTATTAAATTCATGTTTATGAAACATATACATAAATCGCCCAAATAGTACTTCATATCCAAATTACCTTTCCATTATGCATTTCATTAACAGGTCCATAGGGTTTTCCAATCCTTTGTTCCGAGTTCCATTGTAATAACCCTGGTTTTAATTGAAGGATAACGCATCTGTGATACATACGAAAGCAAGGTTTGGTTATAATTAAAATTTTATGCGGATAAATCCATTCAGCACAAACCGTACAAGACGAAGTATTTTCTGATGCTATATTTTCATTCACGTTTAATTTACATTGGATATGGGCTATCGAGGTTATTAATACTCCGTACCTCCATTACAGAATGAAACCAGGAAGCATTGTCTCAGCGGAGTTTTTAGTATAATAGTAGAGTATAATTTTATTATGCGAAGTGGCCGGGCGTGTCTTCGTCATATTAAAGTTGTCGTACCATTGACTAACGGAGAACTTTGCTGAGGTAATAATATTAGTGTGATGTGTAGGTATATCGCATATGACATTTTTGTTATTTTATGTTTTACCGTCTTTATACGTTGATGTATATGGTCAAATATTTTGCAGTTATTTTTTCTCAGGAAATGTATGTTTTTATTACGATATTTCATTGTAAGAAGTGGCAGTATAAATATATTAGTTTTGTAAAACTATAATGTTAGTAAAGATAACTCTATGGCATGTCTGTAGCTTTCTCGATAATTGCGTTCATGACTAATTCCCACTTTATTTTTGCTAGTGTTAATGAAATTGTTGAATCAGTATAACTAATTAGGTTAGCTCGACTGCATCCTTTGTCATGTTGGTTGCAAGCGCGACAACAGATTGAGAATTCCTGGGTTCAAACTCGGGTCGGGCACTATTGGATTTTTCTAATTTCGGTTTTTTGTAGTGGCTCAGAGTTTGGATACGTGCCCGTTGTACAGCAATAGGCTCACCACCTATTCTATAGTGGAACGTAAACGTACCTGTTGAAACGTGGAAGTGTACATTCCTCTGCCTACCTCTTCGAGGATTACAGGCGTGTTGTTACGTGTTTTCTACGTAACTAAGTTAGTATAACTAGTCCCTTATTCGTTGCCAGTAAGAGAGGTGTGTGAAAAGGAGTATAGAAGCGGAACTGTACTGTTAGTATATTCTATTGTCGTGTCAACAAGAGCAAAGCAGAGTTCGCGCGTTCCACTTAAGGAGAAATGATAAGGAAAGTTTGAAAAGGTCGTTTCAAAGGTGGAGCTTCGAGAATGTTACTCCTGAATTCAAACAGCTATTGCACGAAGTGTATTTTAAAAATATGAAGGTTCGCCAGCCAATCCATTTTAGATAGCTATTAGCAAATTATATTTATGCCGGGCCGAAGTCGTTAGGGGCTTTCCATGTTAGGTGTGTAAACAACATTTTTCCCATTTCGACCTGTTCATATAATACGATATCTGTTCGCCCCCGACTTTGCTAGCACAGTCTATTGTATTTGTATAATATTAATTAATCCCATTCATTATGATTCATTTGTTTTAATATCCAAAATGATATTTACGACGTCGAAGCTCCAGATCGTCTTGTATTATTATTTTAATGAAACAAAGTACTTTTAATAACTTAATTACCTTCTCTAATTACAATATGTGTTGTAATTAGTGAAGTACATACTAATAGTAAGTTACGTACAACTTGTTACAATACACGACGTGCAGACAGTGTTGCCCCTTTTTGATTACTTAGAATAAAACCATAAATATCGGAGCGTCGCGTAGTCCTTAAAGTATGTACATGTATTTATATTTTTATTCGATAGAACAGTTTCGTAAAAGCCCCATTTTTCGCACCAGAGCCACATACATACGCGAGTCATTGTTCTAAGACTTATTTTTTCAATATTAAAGCATGAAAGTGTAGTTTCGACATGTAAAACATGAACATTAACTCTGGATACAAAACTGTAACACGCGTTAAACAACATCAATGTATTCATTAATTTTTAATGTAGGTAAGCAAAGTTGTGCGCTGTTGGTTTCAAATATTACTCGCTAGAACGATGTAAGAAAACATTGTCAGGAACTGTACATATTTAGAATTCTTTATTATATTATTTCAGGCTTACAAGATCTGCCAATCTGCGCATGGAAAGCAGGTTAGAGCAATACAACGTTGAATAGGTTGACGAGAAATGAAAGACAAATAAAGAAGTTGTCCGAAGGAAAGTATAATAATGATATACCTATATGTAATGAACTGAGAGCTACAATGTACGTTATCATATAGAAAGATACCCTAAGGCTAAAATTTAACTACTGTATTAATATAATATAATATGAACATATAATATGAACATTGTAAAATAATTATTTCCTTCACATCCAAAATAAAATCACTGACGTACCTATACACAAATTGTTAAAGAAATGAATAAAGAAGATACTTAATCCTTAACAAAATGTAATAACAACAAGTGAAAAGGAATTAAAATAGCTACTGGATATTTCTGCCCATTGTAAGCGGGATAAGATGGGATTCAATTATTTCATTTCGGTACACATTGTATGGATTTCGTCAAATCTTTATTCGACTTTAATTCGTATTCCAAAAGAATTGAGGCACTTCCTTCGTTAAAAATACAGTGAAGATTATAAAATTATCTATTTTTCTGTGCAAAATGTTCGCTGAGATTATTTAATGCAGATGATTAGTCTGTTTTTGTAACTCTTTTTTTCCACTATAGCAGCACAAGCGCACTAGTTACGTCTTCATATTTTATCATACTTTCATAGCAGCTTGATTTGTCCGTTCTGAGCTATGTTCGCTCTTTGAATGGATGTGTAACTAAGTTAGGAAATGCAATTCGCTCTTTTATATTTCCGGAGTATTGTGACATGAAGCCCCTTTAAAGCAAAGAAGAATACGCTGCCTTTAAAAATGACGAAACAAGTGCTCATATTCTATTTATCTATCTCAGTGATGTCCACGTTAATATTAAGAACAATAGTCATGTTTACATATGTATCAGCTTAACTTACATGTTTTTTCGTGATAGCCCGGCCGCTATGGCTGCGGCGTCACCTTTCTTCAACGACCAAGCCACGCCACTGAGTCTTAGCGACCACGCTGCATTCGACGGGACCTAATGAAAAAGGGCCTGGTATAGGTCCGATACTAGTCGGTTCATTTCAACATAATATAGGTGAGTTAAGCCTAATAGTTAAAAATAATAGTCATATTACCCACTCTTAGTAACTCAATTAATTGTCTTTATTGGTTCATTTCTCATAAACCGATTCGAAATCGGTTCCACAGACTCAACCATAATGACTGCTACTTGATTGTTCCTTACTTACATTTACATGTTAAAATATTTTCCACATGTAATATTCTAAAGTTCACTTAAGTGTACATCGTAATTATCATAATGAAGTTAATAAGGCTTTATATACCTATTGAAACATGTTATTATTTATTAAATACCAAGACTTAAGACCCCAATTTTATATAAAAAAGGGATGTTATAGAATAATTGTAGAATATAAAAATAATTAAAAAAGATTTTTTATGGGCAATATTGTATTAATGTATGTATTAAATTCGATATTATTAATTAAAAAAAAACAAATATAAAAACGATACAAGTCTGATATAATCTGAAAATCACTTACTACAAATACGTAAAGTACAATCTTGGTAAGATAAGGCATGACGTCAAAAGTTCCAAATAGATTGTTCGCTACAACGATTATTATTTATGATGAATTATACTGGTGTCAAAAGCAGTCTGCGATAGCGCTCACTGAACTGGAAAAGATGAAATAAACAACTAAGTACCTACTATATTCCCAACAATAGATTTTGATACTTAAATATCAATCTTGTGGAAATAATTGTCTCAAAAACAGGTGAAACGTAGGACCTTATTACAATCTTCTTCCTACCTCTTTACAGGCATGATGTTACGTAAAGGGATCAAATATACAGGAGTGATGCTGGTGTGGCTCAAAAATACGGGCTGATACAGACGTGATGCTACGTAAATAGCTCAGAAACAGCTCGATTCCTTAACTATCGGTGTAACGGACTATTCAATATGCACCTAGACGTTCTTTGCCATTACAGATCCTTTGGTTCGGGGATGGTGTTTTGAATGGTGGAGTTGGGTGCTTGACAGCAACGATTCATACCCGGGCACAATAGACGTTGTATTTAATACACAGTGTCATAAAAATCAAAAATGTTTATTTCCTACAACTCTATAATCAGTCCGCATTCAATACCATAAAAGTCCATTGTACCAATTATAAGTGACATTATGTCTATCGAAAGTTACAATTTACCACGTAACTATTACTGTAGGAGTTCTAAATATAGACAGATGTATCAAGGCAGTAATGAATTGAATTTTGTATCGACAACTGTAGCACTATTTTAAGTACTTTAACATCAGATCAGTTGATATTATAATTAACACCTAGTGAAGATCATAAGATTTACGATCATAAGATTAATGATATGTCATTAATATTTGAGGTTGTACGAGTATGAAATGCTAGTTAATAAATTTAAGTTTGAATAACCTTACGTTAGGAACGTAACATCACACCTGTAATTCCCGAAGAGGCAAGCAAAGGTGTGTAGTACACTCCCACTTTTCACTAGTTACGTTTAAATCCCCTTAGGAATAGGTGGTGAGTCTATTGCCATATACCGGACAGATATTCAGAAAATCTGTCCGGAAAGACAGATATTCAGAATCTGTCCGGAAAATATCAGTAAAAAAAATCCAACAGTGCCCAACCCCGGATTTGAACCCAAGACCTTTTGATCGGCAGTGGCGCTTGCAATCAATACCACTGACGAGGCAGTCGATGGAAAGGAAAAGATTCGTTGGGAAAAGTTTAAAACGTAACATCACGCCTGTGATCCCCGAAGAGGTAGGCAGAGGAATGTAGAACATTCCCACATTCCCAAAAGTTTAAAATTTTCAATTTTTCTTAATACTTACCTTAAAGTACCTACAGGGTAATGACGAGAAAGACAACGTTAAAATGCACTTATTCAGTATTAATTTGTCAAGAACTATTTATAATGTTACCAACGTTTCGGAAATTGTTTTCACCGTGCACGTTAGAAGCATGTCAAATTATACGGTCCATAGTTTTGCGCCATCGTTTCTAAGGCGTGCGAACTTTGGTCGGCGTTGCGGCCAGCGTCGCAGACTACGATCTTACCCTCCTGATTCTGAGAAAAAATCCCTGTTCAACCGTAGAACGACAAATAGATTGATGTTAATATTATTTCTGACATATATTGTGAAAAAAGAAAGAGAATTTGTTTAGTTTAGTTAAAACTACATTAAGTGTACATTTACTGACTCATTAGACACAATTGTCACAATTGTACCGCCTTTCAGACGCAATTACTCTTGGCGTATTTTATATCGTAATTAAAAAAGAACTGCTTTATTATCTGACTAAATCGTGATGGACAGTTACTACCCTTGAGAACAGAATAATAAATATAATAAATAGATGCCGTCATAAATAGATACACTCTGACATAAAGACGTGTGATTTAGGTAGGGGTTGCAGCCCCTTAATTAAACACATTAGTTAACTACACATTGCGTAAATACATGATACCCTTAATCAATTTGAAGATGACCTGAGACTTAACCCTCACCCTGGGTTGACTGGTAGAGAATGCCATCAGGCATTAAGTCCGCACTTTGTAACCTAACTATAAGTATAGGTAAACAATAAAGAATAAATAAATAAATAAAGAGCCGTGCGCGATGTTTTATGCGAAACAAAGAAATGTTTCTTATATAATTAGCATAACATATTTTAAATTTGTAAATAATGAGTAATTGACAATGGTATTCGAATAGTTTGAATTATCGCAGATTTCAATGGGCTTCAATAACCACTTGTGGTTACAACCTGCTAGTCTGGTGTTTTAAGCACGTAAAACAGATGAATCCATTGTATAAAGCGCCTACAATAAAAACGATATTTATAAAGATTCATTACATTTGCTATTTTTACTACGAAGGCACGTGTGAAGAAGTTCATTTAAATAATTATGTCGCTGACTGATTTTCGACGTTTTGTTTAATATAAATTAATATTATAGATACAAATATATCGTTGTTATCTCTATGTTCCGTAGGTGTTGGTGTAGGCAGAGGTTAGGGTTTCATACGCATATGGCCTAAACATGAAACGTAAGTACTGTAGTGACAAGTTATTGTAAAACTGAAAATAAAAATATAGGAATAAAATAATGAGTTACGTAAAACCATTAGTTTTTTACTGTGTGAAATAAATATATAGGTACTGAGAGTAACCGATTGCCATCAATCCTCGTAATCTGGATACATCCCAGTAAATCTTTTCGGAGCACCTCGCGATAGTGGTTAAGTCCGGGTTCCAGGAGCTTCAAATGTTTTATTACATTGAAAGTATTTATAAGAAATACAACATTTATTTACGGCCGATTACTGTGGGATACGTTCACAAGGATACAATAAAACAATTATATGAACTTTTACAAGCGAAGCTAGAAGAAACTTAAACAAAATAAAAGATTAAGTATTAAATTTAAGATATTGAACAAACTAAATAAAAAAAACATTCTGAACCATAGCTTTGTGGCGTCTGAAAGAATAACAAAGTGACAAGCACATTTACCTATTAAAAAAGCACTATTTATTTATTTATTTATTTTCTATGTAGTCTTATATATTGTACTATATGTACGTATAAATACGGTATAGTATCAAAAACTTAGGAACCTAATGTTATTCACAAATTGATGTAACTCTACAAATATGAAATGCTTTTTGACATTCTACTGCAATAGCATTTATATCCAGACACAAAAATGATGTAACAGACGCCTCTGTAAATATTTAATATGTCGAATTTAAATCGGATTTACACATTGTTTCATGTCACTACCTAATGCCAGATATGTGAGAATATTGTCGCCTAAACGCTCAACTTTCCCTGAGGATATTTATGGGACTGTTTAGAATAGGGTGCGCTTCATTGCACAACCCCCTGGCCGAAGCCGTTTGTCCTTACCGTGTAACGTCCGTGAAGGGCTGCCAAATTCCCGCATTCATGATTGGGTTCCTTTCAATATATTTATAGTAACATTTATGGTATCTAAAACCGAAAAAAATAAAGAGGGAAAAAATCCGTAAAGCTTTCAGAAGTTATCAATATGAAATTTCATAGACAGATTAGACCCTGAACTGCAACTCAGTTCATTTTCACTGGAATAGTGTGATGGAATATGCTTCAGATCCGTCACAGTTTTAAGGGAAGACGGCCACCGTAGGCCCACATAATCCACATCATTGATTTCTATCAGGCAACACTATGGCCGGAAGCTAGCCTATTTAGTACATCAAAAACTAATTTATTACCTCCATATAATAGTGAGTACTTAGTTTGTTTCACACATTGTGTTTCGATAAGTATATACTAATCCACCACCTGTTATTACATAGTTCTGGCTTTCAACTCGTGTATTCCTAGACTCGTAAAGCTTGGGAACAATGTGTATTGTGTTGCGAGGAGGCTATTGGCACGTACACAGACTCGGAAACATGTTAGTTTATAAATAATGTAGGTAAGTACACGTAATGTTGGGTAGATGAGAACATAGTCGACAATTATTTGTATTAAATTTAACTTTGGAATTTCAGGATAGCCTGATGTTCTTCATCACGGTTGTAGCAAGTGATGTTTAAACTTAAAACGTATAGGTATTTGTTGTATAAAGGAACTCCCAGAGTAAGGGGTTGAGTTTTAAGCCACTAGGCAATCACACCTTCACTTGTCCTTTATATTTTTATGTTATTCTGTAAGAAACATGAACTTTGTGTATCGTGATCGGGGTGTATATTAACCTGTAAATTTGTTTAATTTTGAGATACTGTTCAAAATTATTTTACTTGTATGGAAATGTATATTTAGTGCAATATATTGTAATCGTTTGAATATTTCCTTGTACCAAAATCTAACTGTTACTAAAATAACCACTGAAATGCTAAATATTTCAATAAGATTTTTTTCTTTTCTATTTTATATCACCTGAACATGTCTCGTAAAATCTATGGAAAATAAATTTTGATTCGTGTTTAGCTTCATTGTATAAACATTGTATAAACTTACTCCTAAATTCCTATATTGATGGAAAACCACACAAAGATATACAAAATGTTATTATTGCATTTATAATAATATTTATGTGTGGGTGTGCATCATTGTTACAAGCACACCATGAGCTGTGAAAGCACGCGTCAATGATTTTGTATAAAATTCTCTATATATTACAAAATCCATCAATTACGAGCCCATCTCATTTAAATCTATCACTGTAATCCACAAACAAATAATCCATTATCAGATTCTACTTGTGAACCCTCGTTAAATAACTTTATTTTTTCATATATTGCCATTGTTAGTTGCTCTATCTAAATCATTATTTGTAACAGTTATAATTGTATTTGTAACAGGTGGCAGGCATTGATGCAGAGTGAGACAGACCACTTATCTTTTGGCCTCAATAGCCCATAGTCGCGAGTTGTATAGCGAATTATATTGTACTAGCGTTATGTCGGAGAGAACAAAGAGCGAAGGGTCTATGGGCTTACATTTGAAGATATACTCGTATTTATCTGTGTTCATAAAACACGATGACATACATTTGTGTTGGTAAAACAACCGCAGTTGTTCAAAGATGTTCACATAGATAATGCGTGAATATTTATTATAAATTACACGACGATTATTTATGTACCGGTTAAAATCACATGTTTTATCGGGATAATCTTACTAGTTTCAGAGCTGTTCGAAACGTAACATCACGGCTGTAATCCCTGAAGAAGTAGACAGAGGAATGTAGTACACTCCCACGTTTCACCAGTTACGTTTACGTCCCACTATGGAATAGGTGTGAGCCTATACACGTACACCGGGCACTTTTTGCAGCTATAACTAGAAAATCTAAATTAGACAAGTCAAGTAGCGCCCGACACGGGACTTGAATCCAGGACGTCCCGCTTGATAGTTGGACTTGCAAGTCTTGCAACCAACACGACCAATGAGGCGGTCAACCTATTACAAGGTTTTCTTTATAGGCTCCCCCGCTAATTGCAGCGAGGTATGCGACGGAATTAGGTACTCGTGAAACGCATCTCAGCAGAATATTTTTTGTATGTCGTCAAAGACTTAAGAAATCAGGTGCGACAATAGTATTTAGGTAAGACGACGATAGGTAGTGTTTCGTAATAAGTTTTCGTTTTTAAAATTATGTTTTTCAATTTATTCAGTTTTTAATTATTATTGAAGACTTTATATTGTCACATAATAATACATACACACAATAACATACATATATTAAGTAAGTCACATATGTAACGCGTAATATATCAGTTACCCACGTTGTAAAGACATGGAATTAAATCTTTATGAATAGTTTGTAGTTTCATTAGAACATTTATTCAAATATAATCACTGTAATCTTTTTATAACGTAGTTTTCCAATATTCGTTTATCCTCCCTGCTTTCGCTCTACTTCTCATTTACTTGTTATAATACCTTACTCTACTGTACTTAGTAGTAAATATGGATTATAATATTTATTTATTTATTTATTATAGTCATGCCAACAGGGCGAACACTATCACAGTACATTTGAGAAATATACGTATAAGTATAAAAAATATGTTTATACTAATCTTTTTTCCATATTTTGTTCTTTTCTACAAACAGTTTGTATCGCTTTTTTGGGTTGCGTAGAAGAAATAGCTATGAAGCGATAAGGCCGCCAATTGTTTGTATTTATCGTGCGTTTGTACGTCTTTGTACAATTTCTTATGTAGCGTAAGCAGTATAGACTTTTCTATCTTCCTATATTCGTACGCATTATTGCATCAACATTAAAGTACGGTGAAGACTAAATTCACTAGTATCTCAGGAACGATTTAAGTTATCAAATATGCGGTTGAATATTAGATGGACATTATTTTTGTAATTTTCTCCTATAATATTACTCGTTAATGAATTTCCAACTGACGCTCGCATGCAGCTTTATCTATGTCTATCAAAGCCTAGCTTCCTGTTCAGTCTTCTTGTGTATGATATCCATAAGAATTAATGGACGTAAACACTGTTTCCAGATTGAGATGTAAACACTGCCTACAGATTGGGACGTAAACACTGTCTACACTTCTGGGATTACAGGCGTGACATTACATTATAATTATCTACATACATTCATCTACATACGATTCAGTAATATTTTTCTTTTCAGACATTCGTCAAACTGCTCGTCATTTTAAAATTAGACATAAAATTTTATTCGTTGTTTATTTCAATTGATATTTTCCTCTACACCTGCACATGAATGTCCTTAAGTAAGTATATGGACATTTAAGTATGTCAATAATAAAAACACTTGTTTTATTTGAGTCATAAATCTAACAATACAAATGATGAAATATTATCGCTATTACCATAGAAAAGTGGTAGCTAAGTGGCTTATATTGGTCGAGGATACAAATCCCTAGTACGCAACTATAAATAAAATGCGATTTTTTAACGCTATAAGCTCCAAAGGAAAACTGTAAATTTTTCTATAAGGTCTTTTTAAAGCCTGTGAACTCGTGAAGTGAAATAATGATGAAAGGGTTCAACTATTAGTGCTTGCGTTTCTCATGGTTGAGTGTAGAGAATCATCCATTCGCGAATGGAAAACGGGGTGCGAACCAGACGCCGAAACCACTTTTGATGTCGACTGTACCTATCCGATTTGTACGAGTGTCTGTGTTGTCAACTGTAACGGAAAATCCTTCTGACTATAAACGCTTAGACGACACGCTCAGACGAAAACAGTGTCATTTTTAGGTATATGTTGGTATATTGCATTAGTAAAAACTTTATAAAATGTCTGGGGCTGTTGCAACGTACCGTTATCTGATCGTAAATCAGTCAAATCCTGCGCTATGGAAATATTCTGTTTATATATAATACTAAATGCATTTTCATTATCATGGCTGAACCAAGCAACCTACAACCTGCAAGGAACATTTGAAACAAAACAAACAACACTAATTAGAAGCAATCAAACTACAAATTCGTTTTGAATACAGTAATAATTGAGCTCTTTGTAACCGAGCAGATAAACTGATTAGCACACTCCCGTTTGCTGCGTAATAAATTCTATCAGAGAGAGAGAGAGAAAGACAGAAAGAGAGAGTTTTATTAAATTAGGCTATGAGAAATGTTCTGTGAGAGAGTTACAGATGTAAATGACTAGATTAGAGGCTATTTTCCTGTAATGAACTTAAGGGAATAAGGATTTTAATTAAAGACGTGATTACCTCAACGTCTGAATTGAAATGACGACGTAGATAATGACACATACTAATTGAACGTTTTTATTGATTATGTCAATAATAAAAACATCACAGTAACTGCGTGTTAGTTGTAAGGGCGACTGCCTATCGAGAGATCCTGGGTTCAAATCCCGAGTCGGGCACTATTGAATTTTTCTGACTTAGATTTTTTGATAGTGGCACGGAGTCTGGATATATGCCGGGTGTATGACAATGGACTAATCATCTATTCCATGATGGGACATGAACTTAACTGGTAAAACATGGAAGTGTACAACATACCTCTGCCTACCTCTCCGGTGACTACAAGCGTGATGTTAGGTTTAGAAACATGTAAAAAATCCACGTGTAAAATGTTTCGTGCATAATATGTAAAAAATCAAATGTTCGTGTGAATTTCGCTTAGAAATCACCTACGTAAGTGTACGAGGATCTCTTTACACTAGTACCTACTAACATTAAATAAATAAGTTAAAAAATAAATAAATAAATT
>DWDU01001528.1:0-14456 GCA_018245575.1 Jemadia suekentonmiller
GTAGACGGGATCGAATACCTGACCGTTAAACTGATTTTTCCTCGATGGTAGGTACTCGCAGTTATCCAATCTGTTATCCGGCTCGAAGTACCAAATGTTTAGGCACGGGGGTCTCGGGTTCGTTACTCCTCAAATAAATGCTTTATTGTATACTTTCAAAGCTTTACTACATGGAAATACAATTTGCTTAAAAATTATATGTAGCTGTACGTGTCGGTTTGAATATGAGAAAAATTGCAATGGCCGACGGGGGGGATTTTGCAGCCCACCCGAATGCTTCAACGTCTTCGGTGATCTTCGGTGATGATGTAGATGACGCTGTCGCATACTACGATAAATTATTCGTAATGACACTAGATAGCACTAGCTGACGCGTAGACAATTCCTTTTCAGTTGTATTATAGTTGACTTCATTTTTATTCAGGGTTCAAGAGGCATAAGATATCGGTTGTTCTTTGCCAGGGTCTCTCTTAGAAAGAATCGCGCTAATGGCGTAATTAGAAGCGTCACTTGTTATTATCTTATAGCAAACATTTTCTTTAAAGACTACTCTGTTGCCTTTCTCAACTTACTCACGGAAAGCAAGTTTGTTGCCAAATTTGATATGCACAATACGTTGGAAATTGTGATATCATATTCTATATCATTCACAACTGTAATTATATTTACAACTCCAGAACACAATACTGGAACACTAGTTTGATTCGCGACTATAACTTCTTTTATTTCGTGTTTATATGATGGATTCATAATGTTGTCTTTCTTGCAGTCATGTGTTGACTAGCGCCGCTATCTATATACCAATCATTGCTGTTGAACTTGCCGCTTAAAAAAAAGGCACTAAATGTATTTAATTGTTTCCTTTTGTTTATCACCGAGTTATAATAGTTGAAAGGACATTTATTTTTAAAATGGCCGGTCTGCTTACATTTGTATCATTTTATTACTTTGACAGCTTTTGTTGTGTCACTAACTGATTGTTTATGGTAATGTTTGATATTGCCATATTTCAATCCCTGCCTGCTTTTTGCGACAAAAGCGTTCTCGGAACTGGAAGCCGTTCCAGCTTCAACCTCACTGCACATGTTCATCAATTTTGTTTTTATGACATCTGAACTTATCTCAATACCGGAACGTTCAATTGCCATCAACATAGGGCTATATTTTTCCGGCAATCCTAATAACATTAAAGCACCAATCCACTCATCTGTTATCTTGAATCCAGTACCTTGTAGCCGCTGACCAGTTTCTGAATAACATACTGCGTCATGGTGTCACAATTTTCAAGTCTTATGTTTACGAGTTTGCGTAATAAACCAATTTTTGTCCGTAATAAACCTGTGTCATCAAACATATTCTTCAACGTGCTCCATAATTCGTATATTGTGGTTGCATACTTAATATGCACATAAAGCGATGGATCGATAGTTAAGACTAATTTTTCCTTAGCTTTAATATCTTCTCTTAATTTGGCTGCTGTACACAAAGCCGGCAAATTATCTGTGATGACGGACGCCATGCCTTCTAGCATTAATAAATTTTGTACCTCAAAACACCACTCCTCATAGTTCTCGCGACCTTTTAGCTTTGGTATATTAGCAAAATAGTTTGTCGTCATTTTTAACACGAAACAGCACTGATTAGTCCTTTAAAATTCACTTAAAAAATATTTTTCAACGTGTAGCCCATAACTTGATAAATGATACGCTGAGTGACGTTTCTGAACAGACTTATATATTTATTGAGATGAGTTGTACAAGTGGTAACATAATCAACGCTAGTATTTCTTAGTATTGCTAGTATTACAATTATTTTGTTATAATATTAACAAGTGTCTACCGTGTCATATCCTTCTTCTTCGGGATATTCATCGGGACATTGTTTGACATATTTACATCGGGACATTGGCTGATATATTTAGTGCCCTTAACGAGTTGAACTTGAGTCTACAAGGTAGAGATACCAACATCTTCCAAGTCGATGATAAAATTGAAACGATGCTAAAAAAAGCTTGACCTTTGGATAAATCGTACAATTCAAAAAAACTATAATCATTTTCCAACACTGTCAGCGTTTTTGGAGTCCTCTGGTGAAGCAATATTGCCAGCATAAGTGACACATCACCGCACTTTGAGGTCTTCGATTCGGGATTATTTCCCAGTAGGTACCCGACAAAAATAAAAATTGAATATCAGACCCTTTCAACACAGATGTTTCTGATATTACTGGCTTGACAGCGGCATAGGAAAACCAATTAACACGTTCTCTGCTAACGCGGTCAGTGCTGACCATCAGTGAAATTTTCCTTTGGTCCTATTAAAAATCATAAATGTGGTTAAAATTTACAAAATTGTTTTTTTGCATAAATGCTTTTGTCTTTTACTCAAATGTTACGTAGTTATAACAAAAGTCAATTTGAGCCATTATTTGTGGAAATAATTAATGTAAAGCAGCATTGACCGGCGCGGCATACAGAGAGGGGGCTACAGGGGGCCGCGCGGGTCGCGGTGTTGGGTAGCCCCTCGCACACCCCCGCGTTCGGTTGCGCTTGCAGTTGCCGTCCGGATCTTGAGTTGAGACGCCGTGCTGTGCTATTACATCTAACATACGTTACTACTGCAGCACATTCATTGGTTTTCAAAAGTATTTGTTATCACTATGATGAATTTGAAAATTTTAAGATTACGCAAGATATCCTAACACAAATTGACAACATAGAAATCGATCTTCTCGACAAAACATTAAACTTAAGTATCAGTGATAATGAAGAAAATATTACACCCCCTGTACAAAAGGCGTTTGCGGATCATGTCTACGAGTGAGGGTAGTGAAGCCGAAATTGATACCGCAATTCAGGATTTTCAAGTTACTTTGTCGTCTAAGTGGACAGATCCCAAAGGTAATCATTTGTGTTAGTCATAGGAATATAGGAATCATATCTTCATAGGACATAATAATAGATTATAATAAAACAAAAGGGGGTGTTGATGAAATTGATAAAAAGTGTTCAAATTATTCATCAAAACGTAGAACCAGGCATTGGCCACTCGCAATTTTTTTCAGTCTCGAATTTGAGTAGAGTCAACGCTTATGCTCTGTACAAGACCTGCACTACTGTTCGTGATATTCCTAGAGCACTATTTCTTTAGAACCTTGCTTACAGTTTCCTTTTGCCGCACTTGAAACGCCGAGTATACAATGCCCGATTGCTGAGAAAATTGCAATTGACAATTGCACGTGTACTAGAACGAAATAAGCCCCCGGAGCCTGAAACAATACCCTCTGAAAGTACAGAAGCAGTGAGAAAAACATGCAAAATCTTTCCATCATGACTCAAAAGACGTACTAAGTACGATTGCATTGAATGCCGCAAGCCTATGTCTTGGCTGTTCAAAAACAATATGCTTGGACTGTGTACACAACAATTTGTTCCAAAATATATACGTGATTTGAGAAGCATTCGCAACCTAAGCAATACTATTATTAAGACTGATTTTAAAATGTAATAAAATTGCCAAAAAAAATCCAAATAATTCTATTGTAGCTAAGATTATAACATATATATATATATATTTAAGTAAGCCAAATACAAGCTATATACACTGGACAGCAAATAAACCGGGCCACCGTCTACCTTGGAACTCTTATTCGATTTTCTAAAAAAGTATATAACTAACAACTATCAAAGTTATACCAATAAAAAGTGCATTTCATGTTGATTAAAACGACTACAAATTTATTCTGAAATATCATCAACTCTCATTGTAATCAAGCAACAAACACAATAGCAACGATTTACTCCGTTTTGACTAGAGCTTGCGATTAGGGTTCTTTCTTTCTACAATGAGAGTAGTCGGATATTTCTTATGATTTCTTTAGTTCTCGTCCATCATTTACTCCAGACGCGTAAATTTTTGCTTTTTTTCTTCGGTTAATAATGGATACGACACCTCAGGAAGCAGCTTAAGCTGCAGCACTACTTCAAGCAGGTGTTTCGCAACGTGAGGTTGTTCGGAGACTTCGAATCAGCAAATCTTCGGTACAACGGGTTTACAGACGATATTTAGAGACTGGAGCATTCGATCTCTGACCAAGTACGGGGAGACCTAGCGTTACATCAGCCCCAGATGATCGGTATGTCCATGTTACTGTTTTACCAAATCGTCGCCTCAACGCAGTTCAAGTCTAACGAAGTCTACGTGACGAACGCCAAGTAGTCATAACTTCAGATACCGTCAGAAGAAGACTTGCTGAACGACACCTGACTCCGAAGAAAGCCGCAGCAGGCCCAAAATTAACGGTATCTCACCGTCGAGCACGACTTGAATTTGCTCAAAAACAGTGTTTGGACATTAGAGCAAAGGGGCAATGTACTCTTCACTGATGAGACCAGGATTAGTTTACATGGAAGTGATCGACGTCAAAGAGTATATCGTGGCCCTGGAGAACGTTATTCTCAGTGTTGCTTGGGGAAACCGTTCCTTATAGAGGAGGATCTGTAATGATCTGGGGCGGCATCTCGTTGACCGCACATACAGCTTTAGTTTTCATCGATTCGAGGAGCCATACACGTGAATTGACTTCAGATCGCTACATTAATGAAATCCTCGCAGATCATGTGGTACCTTACACAGGATATATCAGTCAGGATATGCAGTTGATGCATGATAACGCACGACCGCATGTTGCGAATGTGGTGACCCAGTACCTACGCGACATCGGTATTCGTACCATAGACTGGCCAGCTCGAAGCCCGAACTTGAATATTATCGAGCACTTATGGGATGAGCTGAAACGTCGGGTTCGAGCCAGGGTACCTGCTCCAACAAGCCTTCATCAGCTGCTAATCGCAATTGAAAAGGAGTGGAATGCAATTCCTTAAGACTTCATCTTCAGGCTGGTGAGATTGATTAATACGAGACTACTGGTAGTTCTCCTAGCAAGGGAAGGAAATATTGAAAATTGATCAAAAACTTTTTTTTAATTTTTTCTTATTTTCTATCTTTAATAATTGTTTTATTTTATCATTAGCAGCGATGAACACGATTGTAAAATGACTCTTCATTGTCAAATGCATAATAAACACTTAATAAATTGATTAATTCCAATCATTTTAATCGCCTGAAATACACTTTCTGTAAGTATAACTTTAGTAGCTATAAGTTTCATACCTTTTGAAAAAATCGTATTAGAGTTCCAAGGTAGCAAGTGGCCCGGTTTATTTGCTGTCCAGTGTAGTTTATACTAAATAAATACTAATTTTATGTGAAAATGTTGTTGTTTTTACACTATCATAATAGAATTATAATAAACGGATCATAATACAAGTAAATAATGTGCAAATTAGTAAACAGAAATAATCCTTTCCGATTATTTCTTGACCCTTAAATGCACAATGTTGTTTTTAAACAACATACTAAACACCACAGATAAAATTGACCTTCTTTTAATTTTTTGTTAATTTTGACAACTAGTTCTTATTTCTGAACGAATTTTGTAAATTTTTTAACGTTGGCTCTATCCAATGTTTATAAGCATTGAAAATAAGTTAATGTCAAATGTTACTTGGAAGTAAACTTTTCTAGTGGCGCGAAACTAAGTTTTGTAGCTGTGTTCGGACTTTGATAAAATGTCATGTAAGTATATAACATATTTTTATTTGCTTAATTATATCTTCAATTACATGTTCATGTTGTAAAACATTGAAAATCACTTGAGGCTACTGTCGAATAGGGCGAAATCTGGTATGTTGTAGTAAAACTACAATGCGCATTGCCTGCTAAATAAATGCATGTTTGGTGGAGGATTTTTATTTTGCTTTTCAGCATGCCGCGATTACTAGAAAGCGAAATTACAAAGTATTTAGAAACTCTTGAAGATTCAAAAGATGGCTTAGACGGGTCAGATTCCGAAGTAGAGGATGAAGGTCACCGCTATCAAACCGCTCGAGATGTTCTTCGAGACCTTGAAAATAGTGATGAAGGTAAGAATGCCCAGCCTGATGAAGTGGATGCTGATCCTCCTCTCGTAATCGACAACGATGAAAATATGCCAGACCCTCCTATTTTGGAAGCCGAAGAAGCAGCACCCCTAATTCGATCACAAGGAATTTCTAAACGACCTCTGGTTTGGCGAAAACGGAACCTTGTTACTGCTGAAGACAGCCTTATTTTTAGGGAAGAAACTCAGATAACGGAAGCATTGATGTCTTGTAACACGCCGTATGATTTTTTTTCATTTTATTTTACGTCAGATCTAAAAAGAAAATTGTAGAACAAAGTAACTTACTTATACGCAGCCCAGAAAAAAATCTCCAATCCTGAAATTATAAATGAAAATATCCTAAATAAATTCCTAGGCATTCTGATTTACACCTGTTATAAAATTTCCAAACACGAGGGCTTACTGGACAAGGGCTTACTGGACAAGTGGACCATGCGCTTATTTTATCATTTCCTGGACCATGCAGTTATAAATTCATGGGTGTTCAAGAAGGTAAATAATATAACAGGAAATGATCAACTTCTCAATTTGGGTTCATTCAGACTAGAACTTCCTGAAACCCTCTGCAAATTGGGTCTACCTGCAAATGGAGCTAAACGTGGTCGACATAGTGGGAGCACCATACAAAGAGAAGTTGTAACGAAGAAGTTCCGAGGACCACCTCAAGCAATTCCTTTGAAAGACGTCAGATTGGATCAGACATGTCATTGGGCAGTTTACCTGGATAAGCAGCAGAGGTGCAAATTCCCAAAATGTTCAGGCTTTACATTCAAAATGTGCCAAAAATGTCGTGTATCTTTATGTGATACGAAAAAAAGAAATTGTTTTTATAAATATCATAATGAAGCATAAATAAATACATTTCAAAAACAATATCCACTCTTATTTTACCCATACTTGCAAAATCTCAATGAATGCGCAATGTAGTTTATAAACAACACATACATTATTGCAAAAAAAAGTATAGTAAATTCATGTCTAGATTTTTTACTCATTTTTCCTCGACAGTAATACATATGTATTTAACACGTTCCCTGTCCCAATACAAAAATGCAAAATTGACCGACAAGTCCAACAGGGTTTTTTTTTTATGATTTGTTTTTTTGTAGTCATAGGATAGCTTTAGTAATAATAATAATTTAAAAAAAAACTGATGTAGGATATTTCTACCTGAAACACATATGGTCCATGATCGTAGAGGGTCATTTTTGCTTCTGCACGTTCATGAAACACATGTGGTTCAGGAAACTTTTTCTATATTTTTTTGGTTTTCATTAGTATTTATTTATTGTGAACATTTTATTATTATTATGTCACTAAATTTACAATGTTTTCAAACTATAAAATAAGATTTCATTGATAATCTGTTTCTTTACACCTGTCAGTGTAATTATTTTACTGTTACTGTCATATTTTCGAATTCTGTTCATAAAATTGTTTCAAGGTTATAACTTATAACGCATGTGATATTTTTGTTGAAAATGCCACGCGAATTATCAACTGAGGAATTGCAACGTTTACTGGAAGACAGTGACTTTGGATTGAGTGAAAATGAAATGGATTCAAACAGTGAAAACAGCGATATACAAGGCGAGCCTGATTCTGATAGTTCAAATCAAGAAACGAGTATTTTTGGTGATGACGATGTTTATGATCTTGATTTTGATCCAGGTGAGAATTTCTGTTCAAACATTATAACCGGTGACCGTGGTAGAGACTCTCCAGCTGATAATTCATCGGATATCGTCATAAATTCACCTAGGCCAGAAATGAGCAGAAGGCGGACTGCTGATGAGATTATGCGGCTTACTCCGCAGCAAATTAATGATATACATAGAGAAAATGGCTGGAGCCAGGAAATCCTACCACTGTCACGTCAACCTTATGGCAACAGCCCAATACTTCATGTCCAAAGCGAACAATCCGTTGTATCCATTTATCGACGTATATTGTTGACCAATGAAGTGTTAGATCTTATGGTCACTCAAACAAATTTGTACGCTTCTCAACTAAAACAGAATGTCAACATGTAACTTCATAGCCGCATGCATCGGTGGACAGATGTTACACGCGAAGAAATGTTGAAATTTATTGCCTTGTACATGTTGATGGGTATTGTGAAATTTCCAACATTTGAATCGCATTGGAAACTAGATGCGATTTACTACCATCCAATATTTCACAACGTAAACATGTCATAAAATCCGGTTCTCGTCAATATTACGTTGCTGGCACTTTGTTGATAATGAAGCTCCGAGGGATCAAAACGAACGTCTATACAAAATAAAACCACTTTTGGACCTTGTTATCAATAACTGGAAGAGCTTACTAACACCTGGTGAATGTATCGTCATTGACGAGTCGATGATGCCGTTTAGAGGCAGGATATCTTTCCGTCAATACAACCCATCAAAAGATCATAAATACGGCTTGAAAATCTATAAACTGTGCACAGAAGAGGGTTTTGTCTGGAATTATGAAATTTACATAGGGCGTGACCCCGAGATTGCCGATTTGGATAAGCCTGGGAGTGTCGTAGTTCAATTATGTGACTGTCTTCTAGATGCCGGACGGATAATTGTGTGTGACAACTATTACAATACCGTAGGATTGGCAAAATATTTACAGCAGCGTAAGACAGACTTATGCGGCACTCTACGGGTAAATAGAAAAGAACTTCCATGGGCAATAAGATCGAAAAAAATGGGACCTAAAAAAGGTGAAGTACTTGCTCGTCAGAAGGACAATGTAAGTCATGAAATGGCGAGACAAACACGACGTAGCAATGATTTCTACATGCCATAGTGCCGATATGCATATCATCTTCAAGATATAGGCCAATGATGAAGCCAGAAGCCGTGCTCTATTACAATGAGCGAAAAAAGAGCATAGATGTATCTGACCAGCTTGCAAGTTATTATGACCCTAAAAGAAAGTCGCTTGGTACAAACAGATCGCTTTAGATGTTTTGATTTGTGTATCTGTAATTAACGCTACACTTTTGTATCGGAAACTACATTCAACTGCTAATAGAAAATTACGCAAAACCGTACTACAGACACAGCAAGAAATTATTAGGGAATTTTTGCAATTGAATAATGTATCCGATGCAAGTCCAAATACATTTACTAATAGTCTAAGGCCGTCTACTAGCTCGATAAGAACTCAGCATTTTCTGTCTAAAATTCCAAGGAAAGAGGACAATAAAATTGTACGAAAACGATGCCGTGGATGCTACGAAGAGTTACGAAAAGGTACAAACTGGGAAATTGCTGCAAAAAGTGTAAAACGAGTGGATACTGAATGTTTGCAATGCAAAAAATCGTTTTGTTTATCCTGTTTCCAAAACGAATATAATAAGAAATAATTAAAAATAATTTGTGATTTATGCGTAAAATAAAAATATTTTTTCGTATGTCCCGACGTTTTTCTTTACTTTATTATCGTACCAGCACGTCCAACGCAGAAACTGTACAGTTCCGTTACGTCCAGTCGAATAATTTGCTTTAGAAGTTTCATATACCCCTTGACGCACATATGGCTCAGGAACGTATGTGCTTATCAAGCGCACGTTTCCTGACCCATATGTGGCTCAGCGGACAGGGAACGTGTTAACAAATATATTTTTTTCAAACGTGAAACAAAAATCGTCCATTTAAGAGTTAAGCCGTCTGAGATTCGTCACGTCACCATTTACGTACAACTAAACCACGTCAGTATTTAAAAAAAATGCTTAAAAAATGGATAAAGGTTAAAAGAAATTGATAAAAAAAGAATTTCGTGTATTAATAAAGCATTGCTTTTTGACGAAAAAAAAATACTGTTGAAACCAATGCTTGGCTTCATAAACATTATTCTGACTCTGCACCAGGAAAATCAACGCTTGTAAATACATAGATTATGTATAAAGAGAACAAAAAGTATAGTGCAATTCAGGCGTCACTTAGTGGAGTTCCTTGTGGATTGAGTTGATAATCATAAATCATTTATTGCGAAATATGGTACAAAGATTCTCAATAGTACGAGTAACAAATAGTTCAATCATATTTGACCCATGGCCATATGGGCATGATAAAGAGAATTTGGAACCGCAGGAGAGATCTAAAAGAATAAAACATGAAATGCTGAAAAAAAAGAACTTGTTGCTAAATTAAGACGTTTCTGTGTCAGTTGCTATAAGGAAAAGGTGAAAACATATTGATCAAATATAGCTCGAAATAACACTAAGAAAATTGTTACATAGTGTAATAACAGTCCTAGTGAAATATATTATTGCTTGCATTGCTTCAATAAATCTCATCTCAAAAATCATCAATTTGTAGTTTTTCTAGCAATTGAGTAGCTAAGTGATATATTTGTTATTGATAATATTAAGAATAAACACAATCAGTAATGGATGCCTTTTTATTTTTCATTACTATTTCATTAACATTTTCAACAAATGTACTATCACCGAGAAACCATACTGAAAGATTGGTCTATAGCGCCGCTTCCGTCACCTGGTACACAAATGTTCGGCAAAGATGGCCTACGGCTCACAAAATACACTCGCGTGCATCCGAATCGACTCACCTGTACAAAATGGATAAATGGTGTATTATATTTTTAAAGAATTAAAAAAATAACAGGTATAGGTACAAATACACAGCTATTTCATAAGCTTTAAAATGATAGTATGTATAATCTCAAAAATCTGCGCAATATTTTTGAATTTAATCGAATTGGAATCAAGTAACAAAAATTATATCAGTGAAAAAAACAGGATACTTAAAATTAAATAAAAACAAAATGTTATGAAAAATTTATTAAATCAATAATTAGTGTTGCCCCCCCTGGTCTTAATACAGCTCTAAGACGGTTCCTCATCGACCTGATAACCCCTACTACCAGATCTTGAGTGAGAGCTTCCCACTCGTCTTCAAGCGCTCTTTAGCTCTACTCTTAGCTCGCTCTTTAGCTTTACTTCGTCCAGAAACTGACAAGTGATTCATGCCGTATGGAAGCGGTCATTATCGTGCATAAGAAGGAAGCCATCTTCTATGAAGCTTTCATAAGGAAATAAATAAAGCCGTGATCAAGGACAACGTCTTCCACATATCGGTCTGCAGTCAGACCGCCTCCTCGGCCGCCACCAGGGATGAAAACAAGAGCTGTTTTTCCTTCCACTGAAATGCCCTCCCACATCATACACGAACCACCGCCATAGTACATGGTTTCCGCGAAACAACATTACGAAAATCGTTCGCCTGGACACCATTACACTAGAGCTCTCCTGTCGCTGCCATGCAGACACACTCTGCACTCGTCAGTGAATAGCACCGATCGCCATTGTTCAGCGATCACCAAATTATTTCCAAAAAATTTCTCACAAAAAGTAACATGAATGGATGTAGATAAGTATTTTCCCAGAAAAAGTTTAATGGCAAATGGAATCAATTTCCCACATAGTGTAACATTTAATGGATAGAATTTCCCACAGCAAAAAACTCTTGCCAACCTGTTTAATTTATTTTTATTATTCTAGTCTTCAATCTCAATACAACCCTGCACTGATTTATTAAAATTAACTTGTTAGAGGCCATGTTCAATTAATTGTTTACGAAATGATTAATAACTGTCACAACCTGTAACAAACAAAAAATACTAACAATTAGGAAGCGCTTAATGCCATTATGTAACTGCATATTATTTACATAATATATAAAAGATATGCAGTTACATGAGGGCATTAATAGTAGTAAAGTGCATACATAGCTTCGAATTTAACTGAATTGTATGACTAAAATAATAATGTTGTGTTGTATGTCTTTATAACCGAGGCAGTGAAGTAGACTTTCCCGGCAGTTTTGAATACCTTGCTATCTGTCTGTGTTATTTGGAATGTAAATACTTTGCATCCCAAAATCGTCACAGACGAACAATTTATAAAATAAATGGATATATTATGGGCCGGCCAATCTTTTCGTTGAACTGCCATGCGCGATCGATGAGGGATGAGCAACAAAAATATTTTTAAATGCCAGCAACACAGTTGAATTGCGATGAGATATCCACAGATTTTTCTATGTACTATTTGTAACACATACGTAGTAAAAAGTGTTCAAAATAATAAAAATATTTTTTGTGTAAATTTAAACTTTATAACGTAATATCACACCTGTAATACCGTAATAATGTGGTAGGCAGAGGAATGTAGAATACTCCCAAGTTTTACCCGTTTCGTTTAAGTCCCACCAGTATGAGATAGATTTGGAGCCTATTGCCATGCACCGGGCACATATCCAGATTCTGAGCCACTACTAGAAAATCTAAATCAGAAAAATTTAGTAGTGCCCTACCCGAGAATTGAAATCAGGACCTTCCGATCGTACTTGCAAATAACACGACCAATAAGGCAGCATAAATACTATTTTATATGTAAAAAATTTAAAATTCATGGATAACGAACATCCCTTCACCCCAACACCTGAGGCAGTGATGAATAAATCAACCTCAAATCAAGGCAACACATTAATTCTTTTCTTACACTATACTATACCATAACCTGATAAACACATAACTTTTTATATTACAGGTGTATCATGAAGAATATTTAATTATAAAAAAATAGTTTTTCACAAAAAAAAATTAATACTCACTTTCGACCTGGTTTCACACTGATACCTCCCAGGCCTCTTGATCTCATTATTGTAAAATCACAAGGGCCTGTTCTACCTGAAAGTGTTGCTATTATTAATACTATAAATGAAATAATAAAATACTGCTTATACATAAATCACACATCAAGGTTAGTCAACATGATGGTGTGGGTTCGCTCTGTTGAGGGAGACCTGATGGTCTAGTCATCATAGTAGAAATAAACTACAAAATAGTGTAGAATTTTAGAATAATTAACTTGATAAATCATAATACTAGCCTTCCTTGATATCTGAATATTATTTAACTCCCAATTACCTGTAAAAAAAAAGGTATATTTGCATAAATTCAACAATACTGACATATATAAATTAAATATAGCATGTAGGCAAACTCAGACGTGAAAGTTAGTCAACATGATGGTGTGGGTTCGCTCTGTTGAGGGAGACCTGATGGTCTAGTCATCATAGTAAAAATAAACTACAAAATAGGGTAGAATTTTAGAATAATTAACTTCATAAATCATAATACTAGCCTTCCTTGACGTCTGAATATTATTTAACTCCCAATTACGTAACATCACGCCTGTATTCCCCGAAGAAGTAGGCAGAGGAGTGTAGAACACTCCCATGTTTCACCAGTTATGTTTATGTCCCACTATGGAATAGATGGTGAGCCTATTGCCATGCATCGAACCACCCAATTACCTGTAAAAGAAAGGTATATGTGCATAAATTCAACCATACTGATACATAAATTAAATATAGCATGTAGGCAAACTCAGACGTGAAAGTTGGTCAACATGATGGTGTGGGTTCACTCTGTTGAGGGAGACCTGAAGGTCTAGTCATCATGTAATATGTCAGACTTTTTTTCAATAAACATAGTGTCACAAAAACAACACTTACAGCATTGTTGATGTCATTGTTGTAATCATCCATAAACACTGGGAACAAACAAAAACAGCATAATAAAGAATGAAATCTACACATATTTATATTTTTCTTATTACAATACAATCAGAACTCATATAGAGCAGCCGCAAATTTTTATCATTATGATCAATCGGTAATTAATATCATCACATCAGAAGCACATCTTTACATAGAAGAAAAACAAAGGTATATAATATAATATTTAGTACACTACAGAGAGATAAAAATAAAATATTGTTTAGTCCAATTTTTAGGGGTTTTTAACTTATTTCATAATTAATTATTACCATGATAGAATTCATTTCATTCTTTCAGAATAAACATTAGATTAGAACCAGAACCACAATACAGCTGTTGTACATTACATTTAAAATCAGTAGGGATAGTCACAGTAACAAATGTTGACTAGGATATACCCCTAGAAATATTCTTCACACAGAGCTACCAACCACTGTCATTATTAAGGACTATAAGCAAATTGTTCTCTGTGTTAAGTCAGCGATCCCACATTGACCAGTGTGGCAGACTATTGCCTTAACCCTCCCATTCTGAGAATAGACCCATGTTCCAACAGAAGAAGGATAAGAGGGTCAAAAACTCAGGTTCAAATAATCCTGACATGAACCTCTTTATAAAATACTATGAAATAGAATGATATAATATAAAATAGAATACAGAAATATAAAATAGAAATATATATACAATGTATATGCCGAAATATGATATACAATGTATATCATATTTTCGCTTAAAATGAAAGTTAACATTAAAAAAATACATTTTACTTTCAAATTTTATTTATTTATACGACTGCCTCGTTGGTCGTGTTGGTTGCAAGTGCGACTGCCGATCGGGAGGTCCTGGGTTCGATTCCCGGGTCGG